>JAOXNZ010000166.1:7546589-7561517 GCA_028566095.1 Kryptolebias brasiliensis
AGCAGCAGCTCACCTTTTAGTATTTTAAATGCAACTTTAAGAACAAAAAATGTCAAAAATGATTCCCGTGCAACTATTTCCTATTCTTATATTTATATAAAATAAAAAAGCATCATCCAATGAATACACAAGAAGAGATTGGGCCTGTTTGCATGCGCGCATAGGACCCCACCCACACACACACGCGCGCGCAAACAGTCTTGTCATCATCATCATCATCATCATCGTCCTCGCTGACAGGAAGCGCTCGCTCTTTCTCAGCAGATGCTTTATCTAAGCGGCCGCTTGTGTTTTATTCGAGTGTATTCGGTCCCCTTGGTTTGGTTTCGTTCTTTGCGCACAACTTTGTCAAAGTGCGCGAGTTGGGAAGCTCTTCTGGTCGGGGGGAAATCGGAACAGTGAAAGTCAGAGATGAGTTCTGCAGGTCTGGGGCTCACCGAGGGGCTGGGACAGGACATCAGCCAGCAGGAGTTGGACTTCACCGACCTGTTTTTGGACCCAGGTGAGCGCGCGCACACACCCACACAACACGGTTTTATTTTTATATCTTCTTTAAAATAACACAGCCTTTGATGTTTTGTTCGTATATATGTCAGTATATAGGCTTTTTATGATTGTTACTTCATGCATTATTTATTTAAATTGTTACTTAAATATAGTCAAAGTGGTCTCCTTTATTAGTTTAGAGTTAAAGTTTAAAATGTCTTGTTTTGTTGTGCAAAACACTTAATTTCGGAGTGAAACTTCCTCAAGACTCGTTTTAAATAAAATAAAAAAGTAATAATTTAAGCACATATCTGTAGATATTTGTTAATGATAACAGCCAGACATTCGCTGTTGGTTTAACATATCAATTATAAATCAATAATTATCCCATGTCTCAGACATGGTGATTGACAAATGAATCTAATTCTGATTCAGATTATTTTACATCTGTGGGATGTGTGATCGTGGTATTTATTTACAATACATATATATATATGGGGCGGGGGGTGTATTATAAAAAATGTCCAAGAAGCGAAACTAACTTAACTCAGATCTGTGAAAATATTTTGTGTACTGTGGATGTCTTGTTTTAAATTAATTCTTTTTTTGCTGATAGATGATGCAGGCACCCTTCTTCCCAGCGACAGCCATCCTCCTCTGCTGGTGGTTGATCAACACTCTGCTTACATCTCCACCTCAGGCCAGCCAGCATCCAGCTTGGTTCACAACCTCTCCACAGAAACAACAGGAGCTGTGTTTGACTGCCATGTGCTGACCTCAGGAGCAGGTAACATACCTGCTTCTAGCCCCAGGATTGAGATCACTCCGTCAGGTGATTCTTTTAGCTCTCGGACTCTGGAGCCGAGCCCCAGCTCCAAAGCTCTAGGAGCCTACAGGGAGTGTGTCAGCCCTGCCAGCAGTAACTCCTCCACAGGCTGGCCAGCTGAGGTCTGCTCTCCTCTGACCTCACCGTGTGTTTCACCTCCAAATGGAGGTAACTATGGCATCTCCTTGCCTGCGTTGGACCTGTGCCCGGGCCTGCAGAGCATCCACACTTCTTCCGCCCACTCCTCTCCAGGACCCTCGCCTCACAACAGCATCACCGACGAGACCTTCCTCCAGCCTCATCATCAACGCTCCACCTCACCACTTCCCCACCAGCGTTCCCGCTCCACCTCACCACAAGGAAAGCGCTCTTTTGACCAGGCCCAATCCTGTCAGGGCGGCACTCCTGTCAAGCAGCGCTCCCGGAGCCCCAGCCCCATTCCATCACCCCACGAGCAGCTGAGGTCCTTCTGCCTTCACCAGTACCAGGGCCAAGCTGAGTTTCAGCCCCAAACTCAGACGACACAACAGGGTCTGGCGGAGATGCTGAGCGGCCTCAGCTCCAACCTTTCCAGAACAGTCCACCCAGCAGTGGTGAGAGGCACACTTGCTCAGGCTCAGAGGCAGGACTGTGCATATGGAGACGGGTATGACTGGGCTGCTATTGAGCATGAGAAGTTGAACAGGTCTGGACCCGAGGTCAAATCTGAGCCCTTTTACATGGTCCCATCTGTGGCTAACTGGCCTCCCAGTCAACCAGTTCATCATACTGGAAGGGCCACACTCAGGTGCTTTGTTTGTCTTATCTTCTTACTTATAAAATCACACAAATAATGAGCTTAACTACACACATAAATGACCTATGTTGCAAGATTAGCTAACTATTATCATTTTATTTAATTTCTGTTTCCACCTTTCTCTCCTAGTGGTCTCTCTGTGACTCCACTTCCCTCCTTGGAGTGGGCATTGTCTAGTCAGTGTGGCCAGTATGAGCTACTGATCCAGCAACAGCCCAGATCCCATCACAGAGCTCACTACGAGACCGAGGGCAGCCGAGGAGCTGTTAAGACACCTAATGGAGGGCATCCAGAGGTCCAGGTGTGTTAAAATATATATAAATACAAGACTAGAAAGAAAAAAAAGTAAAACAAACTTCAAAGGGTCCCAGGGGAGAAAAAAAAATCAAAAAGGAGAGCATGAGATTTTAAATGTAGGGTGATATTTCCTGGTTGATGTTGTGGTGATGTAACATCCATGCAAATGAAGCAAGAACCTCATACTGTAACAGTATCATCACAATGTCACCCAGCAGTAATAACAGTTAGGCCATTTGTTGTGCTGTAGGAAATATAGTATAGTGTACATCAAGAATGCTAACCTAACATATAAATATTGACAAATGGTCATCTTTATTTACTGCTTTAGAGTTAAAAATGAATACCTTACTGTTGGTTTTTAGTACAGTGCTACACAAATGAAATATGCAAATTAGGATTCTTGCTCTGCCAGTTTGCTAAGCTGTGAAATCATCACCTCAGAGATTTAATGTGCCTAGAACATTAGTTCTCAAAACCAGTCTTACAGAATGAAAACATGCATGTAAAGAGTTTTGTTGCCTTCATTAGCTTCTTGGGTACCAAGGCACGGCTCCACTGGGGCTGCAGGTCTTCATCGGGACGGCAGACGAGAGGCTCCTGAAACCCCACGCCTTCTACCAGGTCCACCGCATCACCGGGAAGACTGTCACCACACCCAGCGCAGAGAGGATGATCAGTGGGACTAAAGTGTTGGAGATCCCTCTGGAGCCAAAGAACCACATGAGGGTTGTGTGAGTAAAACCATGAGACATTTTTAGAAAAAAAAAAAGTCCCACATACATCTCAAATACTCAACAAAAGGTGCACACACATCACTGCAAGTTTGTTGGCTGTGACCTCATTCTTACTAGGCAAATCTGCAAACACCCAGTTTGCAGTTCTCAGAGTCACAGGTGAACAAATACGATAACCTGAGTGATCCAATCTGCTTTTTTTTAATCTTCTTACTATATTTTAAAAATGGGATATTTTTGAATTTAGCCAGGGGACCATGGCTGCTTATGAGGACCCCCAAATTTTTCAACTTTCAACACCCAAAAGGCTGCAGTTACTGCTGACGGAAACATGAAATGCATCATTTCCTGTGTGTTGGAGAGTTTTTGGTTTTTTTCCAAGAAATACCTATCAGACTATGTGTGTTTACAGCAGCAGAAACGTTTGATGAGTCAGTAGCAAAAAAGTCATTTCTTGAGGCAAACCTTTTGACTAAACAAAACTAGGTCAAAAACATCTTTAATATCCCCTGGGGGTAAATGATTGCAGCGGAATAACGAGTTAAAAAGATGACACTAAAATGAATTAAAACCATTAAAAAAAAATCACAAGAAAAATTCAAGGCAACTAACATGTGACAGAGTGGGATTCTGTGTGATCAGAAACAGTTTTGAAGTAAATTTTGAGTAAAAAAAATGATTTGGGATCATTTGGGACATCAGAACCCTTTTTTAAAGGATGTTTATTTTTCATCACTGCACAGAATTGACTCCGTTGGAATCTTGAAGCTGAGAAATGCAGACATCGAGCTAAGGAATGGCGAGACGGACATTGGAAGAAAAAACACGCGTGTTCGTTTGGTGTTTCGTGTCCACATTCCTGAGCCTGGAGGTCATCTGGTGTCACTCCAAGTGGCCTCTCATCCCATTGAATGCTGTAAGAAATGCTTCAGTCATAAAGAGTTAACAATTCTTTAAACAGAGTCATTTCATGCAGTTTAGTGTCACTTACAGTACTTAAATGATATAATATCTTGTTGACACCTAATGTTCGACTGAACAAGCTTTAGATACACATTGCTGTAAAGCTACAGTTTTACTGAGTCTGCTTCAAGAAATCAAAGTCTTTGCTTTATTTATTTTTACAATTTTAAAGAAAATGATCTGCGTCATAATCCAAAATTTGAAGGGTTTTGTTTGACTTCGCCCCACCTCCCAATGAAGTCTCACAGAATGTGAATGGGCAGTGTTTGCATAATTTTGCCAAGACAGACTAAGAAAAAGACTCTAACATATCCATAATTTACCTGCACAAAGGTTCTTCCCCTGCTAGAGAAAGAAATGCAGTAATCTAAATGCTCTAAACATGTTGCCAGTAGATGGATTGCTTCTCCTGTGCGGTTGCTTGTACAGCTGCGTTTTCCTGTTTCCACAGCTCAGCGCTCGGCTCAGGAGCTGCCTGCAGTCGAGAGGCAGGACCTGGACCGATGTTCTGTACTTGGCGGTCAGCAAATGGTCCTGACTGGACAGAACTTCACATCAGACTCCAAGGTGATATTCTCAGAGAAGACACAAGGTGAGGACTGCTTAAAATCTGTACAAGGTCCTACTTCTGTTTAACTCTTGGGGTCCTGAAGATGAGCAATAGGATATGATAAGATTTAGCCTTAAAGAAGTGTTTGATGTATTTTAGAATTGATCTATCTTGATTTCAAACAGCTATCTACAGGAATAAAAAAAACTGTCAATGTGAGATTGCATAAAAAACAAAACAAAAACAAACCTGCTGATTGTCAAATGGCTGTTAAAGATAATTTCCAAAGTCTTTAGTTTATCCCCATAGATCAGTTCCCAACCTTTTAGTCAAATTAAGCAAGTTTGCGCCTCAGTCCTCTTTTTGTTCCCACTAATAATTTACTGGGTGTGAGTAGATTTTCATATAATTTGCAAATTTTGAATTCCAAATCCTAAAATGACTATGTTTGAACAACTATTTAATTATCTTGTTCTATAATTTTACAAAAGCATGAACCTTTACCTTCTTTGCTGATTCATAGATGCCTTTTGTGTGTGTTTTGTATTGACCTGTTTGTGTGTATAAATTTAGATTCAAAATTGTTGCTGTTGTTAAAATATTGTAATAATAATTTGTGGCCTTCCAGTTACTTGCTGGAAGGTGCCCACTAACACCTTTGGTAGTTTTTATTTTTAGATTATTTGCATATCACCTGGGAAACATTAACTAAGTGACGCACATCTTCCTGCAGCCCACACGTTCAGCTTTGACAAAACAAACTACAATTTTAACTATTACATTTTTGCTGGAAGTGAGAACTTTTATTTATTTCTAAATGGAAATTTCTCACCTCGTTGGGGCTCTTTCTGCCCACGCAAAACTGTTGGATTAGTTAGTTGGGTAGCTATAGCTGGTAGCTCGTAAAGCCTCTCTGTTGCTCGGTGTGGGGTTATGTGCAACAGGATGTGGTTAGACAGACTGATAAAGATTCAAACCTAAAGCAGCGACTTTGTTTTTTTTTTAATTCATTGCGTGGGCTGAACTGAGCAGCAGCAGGTTAAAACTGAGATGGGAGTGTGCTAAAACAGACATAAAAGCAACTGTTTTCCACTGTGAACAAATGTGCTCATGTACTGTATATTCTGATATGATACCTACTGCTTAGAAATCCACCATTTCTTACTCAAAAGACCATCTTTGTTGAGATTACTTTTTTGTTACATGAGTGCAGTTTGCAGCTATTAGCTTAGCTTAACTTCAAGATTGTAAACAAATATAAATGGCTAACTCAGGAAAAAAAAGGGCGTGAACAAAATGTATCAAACTTGTACCTTAAAAAGAAAGGAAATGGCTTGCCATATGACCACATCATGTTCCAAATTAAAAAAAATAGTACTAATGTCTTATTATTAACATTTAGACATTTAAAGCAGGTCTTTTTACAGATAAACTGTTACTCGTGCAAAGCTACTAACTGCTAGCTACAGCAACACCATTCTTGTACATCTCTGGGAATTTAAATGATGTGTTCATAGAATTAAAAAAACTAAAATGTTGATGAATTTGTTTTGCATTTTTTAAATGCTTTTAAAATAGTTTTAAACTTTTCCACTGATCTGTGTGCACTGTGTTTGTGTCCCCCTGCTTTTAGATGGTCAGCAAATCTGGGAGGTTGAGGCCAGCGTGGACAGAGACAAAACCCAAGCTGTAAGTCACATTCAGACGGTTTGTTTTGACATATGTAAGTTCATCAATCCCATGTTATATCTTTTGTGTATTTGTATGTTTTAAACTAATGCCTTGTGTAAACCGTGTAGAATAAACTATGGTGTCACCATTCTCGAAACAGAAAGTAAAACTTGGGTCACAGGTCTTTTAAATAAAATGTGAATTTTACTCTGTGACAACGTGAAGGTAACAAGTGTAATAGTCTTTTTTTAATTCTGTGCTGCTAGAATATGCTGTTTGTTGAAGTCCCTCCTTATCGAGACCGAACTATTTGCCAACCAGCTAAAGTCAACTTCTACGTCATCAATGGGAAGAAGAAACGCAGCCAGCCTCAGCATTTTATCTACACTCCTGTGATAGGTGTGTATCTGTTGGTGTTTTTAGTTCTCACATTACTAGGAAAACAGCTTTACCTGAATGTTTGACAAATGGGAAGACATGCAGAAGGTCAACCTTAGCCAATTCGAAGTCACAGGAAGGGTCATTGGTGTGAAGGTTCTCACACAAAAGCTCTGTATGCATTTCTTGTATCAGGGATTTTGATGTCTCATTTTCAGCCTTAAACAAAGGCAGAAATAAACACAAAGCTAACCATAACATGGTTTTGATGTTGCTTAAAAAGAGGCACGTACACGTGTTAAGTCATCCCTTGACAAAGAATGAAGAATACAGGAAATTGCAATTATTTAGACTGATTAAATCTGTTTGCTCAAGGTTTTCACCCCATAATAGATTAATGCAGATAACATCTAGAAGCTTCTTGCTTTTTACTGCTGTGATAAACCTGTCCACATTCTAATTAGTGAACTGTTAGCAGCAAACAGCAGCCATAACACAAGTTTTGTTTTGAGAACAAGTATCCTATGTTAATTTATCTCTATACAAGGGGAAATCAGTTATTGTTTTTACTATTGTTCTCAACATCCACATGTAGTACTCACATCCAGTATACCTTCACACTCTGGCACAGTCCTAAGCATCACACTAAACAAGAAATAATATAGGTGTGTATCTATTTTCAGATAGGTAGATTAAGGAAAATTTTATGACTAAATTAATTCTCATATTATTAGCAAGATCTTGAAAGAGTTAGCCATCAAGATCTATCAACATTTATATGCATTCAGTGAGATAATTTAACATCTTCTGAATATTTTGGCTCCTAGTTTAGTTCTTTTCAATTTATTTATTGCATATTTTACAAACTGAACTTGTTACCTTCATACAAATAGAAAAATAAATCACATACATAAATCACATTTCTTAAACTGCCTCTTTAAGACTTGCATCTTAGGATAAAATGATCTTTGTGCAAGTCCTGTCAGAGTCTGAAGATATAATGCCACTATGACCAAGATATATGGACATTTTTACATTTGCTGTTAGGGAATAATGAGTAAAGTTATTATGAAGGGTACTAAGATATAGTGAGTAAAGCCATTACCTTATAACCATTTATTTTTGCAGTGAACTTGGTCCTCAGGTGGCCCTTTAAGCAACCACAAATTTTACAATTCACCACTGTTTTTGGCAACACTGACTTTATTTTCCCCCTAGATGTTGCATTATGTAAACATGAGTAAAGCCCACTGTGGTTAATGTGTTATCACAGCTATAGTCTCTTAGTCATGCCATCAGTACTTTGATGATAGCAATCTATTGTTTTCACTCTTTCTAAAGTGTTCAAAAATCTTTATTTCTCTAGCCATTAAAGCGGAGCCTGTGGATGACTATCAGTTGAATTCGTACGGTTGCTCAGATAATCAACCCCTATCTGGCATGTCAATGAAGTCCCGTTACCATCACCTGGAGCAGGAGGTCAACCCTCAAGCCTTGAATGTTTCACCAACACTGTACCATCTGTCTACTGTAGACCCCCGAGGCCACATGTTAACCCCTGAATCTTTTGATGAGCCAGCCTACTACCAGTCCAGAGCTGGAGCTCTGATCAACAGCCCGATGATGTACCACACTGCTAATCAGATTTACAGCAACTCCAGTGCCGCCATGCTGTCCCATTCTGCCCCCACCCCCAGCCAGTGTGTAAACGCCAGAACCCTCATGACCAAACTGGGTGAAGGTCCACAGGTTGGGGATTCTTTTGAGGCCTGTTTGATGTCAAGACATCATGCTTTGGTGCAGACATCACTGCCTCTGGGAAGGTCGCCACCTTCAAGATACATCCAAATGAAGCCAGGAAGTCGGATGGAGCCAAGTGGGCAGCCTCTGTCCCAGATGGGACCCATTAAAGGAAACCACGATGAAAAAGGTCAAGAAGGGATAACAGTCAAGCAAGAGAACCTCAGCTACGCCTACCTGGAGGATGGTGAGTATTAATCAGTACTTTTAATTACTGTATATCATAGTCTTCCAGCCCGACTTTCTGTCTCCATGCCTGCTTAATCCATTAGTGTCCAGTGAAACAAGGATCTTCCAAAATTACTGCTGGAAAATAAATATTTATTTGTGTTGAAAGGGTTACACAAAGTTGCACGTTTGCGCCAAAAACGTAATGTATACTCACTGGATTCTTCACAGTTACACACATTCATGTTACATTGATTTCAGCATGAGAGAAAAAGTTTCCATTTTCACAAAACTGAAACTGAATAATACTTCTCTAATCACTGAAAGGAAATCACAAACTGGTGGAAAGTTATAATTCTATGATAGAGAAGCGGGTTTGAGATTACTTTGATTGCACTTGCGTGTTTTGTTTTTTGCCTGCCAACAAATAAGTTCATGACATCAGGGGCGGGTGTAGCCCAGCTGTAGAGGGATCGTCCTTCATTTATCTTCCAACTGGAAGATGGTTGGTTTGCAGCCAAGTGAACAGATATGTACGGCAAAAAGAAGTGGTGTGTGTTTCAGTAGGACAGTAACAAACAGTTTTATTAGTTTATTTCCCAGTGTACTGTCTTCTTTCACTGCGATCCAAAATGGTTACTTTCTCTCAGCTCGTTTTTTTTTTTTTGTTTGTTTTTAAAACAAATGACTGTCAAAGCTAACAAGCTGGGTGTTAAAACATAGAGTTAGCTAAAAAGTTTGTAATACTATATTATATCCAAGTAAAGACAAACCTGGCTGCTGCTTAAAAGTGCATTGCACCTGTCAAAAAAAACAAAATCAATATTTGTTTTGTTTTTAGGAACAATCCTTCAGCAGCCATTAATGACCAGTTTATTGAGGTTGTGGACAAATACAAAATATCTTGGCATCACTGACAATGAACTCATCTTTGATTTTCATATTGATGCTGCCTTCAAGAAAGCCTTCCAGCACATGTTTTTATTTCAAGCTTTTGGTTTTATATCAATCTGATGTATATGAGAACGTTTTACTGTTGTTTTTATCAAATCAGACTTTACTTTTTCATTTGCCAAACGATGTGCCTGCTCAGGTAACGATTAAAGCTGCTAGTTAGAGGACAGCATTTGTGAGGGAGTCTCCAGAGCGTCTTGCAACATTCATGAGGGTTCTCAGATTTCTTGCTTAAGTCAGAGAGGCTTGTAGTCTTCGTGTTTGAGTTTTGAACATGTTCAAAGGTTTTCTCTCAAAACAGACACAGAGTGGGCGCAGGTGTCTCGAACCCTTCTTGGTTTTGTTGCGTCCCCAAACCATCTCCAGTTTGCAAGAGCTGTCTTTTAGCTCACCTCTGACAGCAAACATGTCTAAAAACCACACCGATGAAAAATAATAATTATTTAAAAATAAAACTGGTCAAAATCTGCTTGTCTTCATTTCTAAAGTGTACTCCAGTGGATTAAATCATAATTGTGGGGACAGCAGCCAAGGTGGATACGATGTGAGCAGAGGAGGTTAATGAAACAATGTGCATGACCTTGAATACAGTTTTGCAAGCTGTGCACGCAAAAACACTGGGATTTTTAAATATTGGCCACACAAAATGGGGCTGCAAGGCTCACTAGTCACTTGTAGCAACCACTCAGAAGTCAGTGAGACTGCAACAGAAAATGGATGTATTTCCTTGCACGTTTGAGACACAATTGACTCGCCAACTTGTCTCCGACTGTTTCAGCCCAGTGAGATGTTACCTTAAGCAGTGAAATTAATTGCTAGCTCATCTTCTAATGTTCTTCCATATCTTTAAAATCTGTGATTCTTAATAAAGGGGAAGCTCACCCTGACTGACCCCAGACATCCATTAAGCCATAGATTCTTCGTCTCTATCTTGTCATCAGGCTTTTAAACAACTCAAGATGGATTTGTACATTTTTTTTGTTCATTGTTTTATTTTATTGTTTGTTGATGCTGAATGCCGGTGTGGATTTTTTTATATTATCGCTGCAAATAAATTCATATAAGAGAGGCAAAATGTATTAAATTAGGACTTTATTCTTGGTAAAGCGTAAAGAGAGACACTTATTTTAAACTGACGATGCTAACAGTGGGTCTAACATCAGTAACTTAAAATCTTCCAGTGGATTTCTAAACTAGTCATAGACAATATTAATTAGCTTACAAAGAAAGAAAGAAAAGGAGAAAGCCCACTGCTAAAATAAATTCAATTTTATTTAAAAAAGCTGCATCTCTAAGAAGAAACTCTGGCGTCTGGGGGATGGGTGTTTGTGGTCCAGTTTGCAAAGCACATTGCAACTGTATGCTTGCAAATCCTGCCTTGTGGTTTTCTGGTGGGCCTTTCTATCCACTTTCCTGTCTGTGTCGGTCTCACTCTCACTCTTTCTCACACACACACTTTCTGAAACTTTATGAGTGCACCCAGTGCTCTCTGAGGCAAATCTAATCCAATTCGCCTGAAACGTCTGATGAGAAAGCCTCACCATGAAAAACACCACCATGAAGTGAGAAAACAAATGATTCACCCTTTGCGCTGTGAGAGAAAGTTTCTGTTTACGCCTCTGTAATGGTGGGAAGAAACAGGAAGTGAAGTGGATAGGCAAATAAATGCAGATACACGTGTAGTTTAAAAAAAAATCTTTATTCTGGTCTCATAAAAAGCATGGGCGATAACAAAGTAATAAACAAATATTGATGAGTATCATGAACAAGCAAGGGAAAATAGTGGATGTTATTCTTTGACAGAGTTACAAATGATAATAATAAATTTCAGTTATTTACAGTTATTTCAGAAACAACAGAAAATACTTTTTAATGGTAAACTAGAATTATCTGATGGATGTTTTTGTAACTCTCTCACAGTGACTGGAGATAGGTACCAGCTCCCGTGACCCAGAATGGAAAAAGCGGGTAAAGAAAATGGATGGATGGAAGTTTTTGTACCTTCAGGTCTTTCTTCAGATCATTTTTGGCGGGATTTCTGTTTGAAGTTAGATGGTTATGGCGGACGGGGGGCGGGTCCTGGTCACAGAAATTATAAAGCCAAAACCACAAACCTCAACTTCCCCTGTTCAAGTCTAATGTTGGACCTTTGTTTCATTCTTCTCCTTTCTCCCGTCATTTCCTATCATGTTGATACCTTTCAGCCTTTAAATAGAATCAAAGCATGCCTGAACTTGGGCGACTCCTGCTGGTTGTATCAAGTAAATCATTCTCGTCTGATCGACTAGTTTAATGATCGAGTTTAAGGATGAAAAACATGCAAAATTTTCTCTTTTTAATCCAGTTTTATTTTTGTTTGGTGTTTGTTATTAAGAAAGAAACTGTGACATAAATCATATTAAACATTTAAAGATGTAAACATGTTTTTAATTCTATGAAATATGCTTCTCTTTTTGCTTTATTGAGAGGTTGTTGTTTGTTTTTTTGTATAAATTAAAATTTCTTATCTATTTCCTCAATGTTTTTCAGTGAATGACATCATAAGAAGAGACATGAAAAGCCACAATGAAAACTGATCCTGCAGCAGGACTGAAGACCGACACTTTAAAATGTTAAGCAGTGAGTTTAATCTGAAAACAGGAAGCATGATGGCTGACATTTTAGGCAAACATTAGAAGCTGATTTAATATGGACTTATGCTCACTTTAATTCAAGAAAGTACCGTGTTTCTGTTGGACTGTGGGCAGGATGGTAGCTCACTCAGCTAAAACTGTCCTGAGATGTGTCATTTTAAATAAGATTTTAAAAAATGTATCAGCTTTTGGATGATTTTAAATACAGTCAAGCATTTTGAAACTATGCAAAGATAGTTTGTCATATCCTATCCTCTCGCTATTGTTTATGTCTTTAATTATTTTGGCTTTTTTTGTTTTGTTTATATATACCTGTACAATCGCTCCTATAAGCATGTAGAAAAATATTTTTTTTATCAAATAAATTCTGTTTATAATATTCTGAGTGTGAGCTGTGAGTATGTAAAGTTGGACCGAAGAGAAAATCATTTTTTAACACATTTTTGCAGACAAAATCTGATCTGGCATTAGGCTCAGCTCCACAACACAACATCATCTGTTGTGGAGCTGTAGGAAAACAGCACCCAGCTCGGTCCTAACACTGAATTCTGCAGAACCTGCACTTATGCTGCAGCTCAGGTTCCCTGGGATTATGAGATGGAGGAGACCAATGAACAGCTGTACTACCAAAGGGCAGAAAATATTTCATCTTTAGGAAAACTAAAAGATTTAAGCTGCAGTGGAAACTATTTCCTTCGGGGATAAATAAAGTATCTATTATTCATTTACTCATTTTACACTGTGAGCAATTATATTCAAGCAGGTATGGCACTTCTGTATTGCCTCCCACTTTTTATTCAGGAAAAATGGCCAATAGATGATCAAATTCAGGGTTTGAGGGGTCAACTCAGATACAAGATAAACAACCATGCATCCTCCATTTTGTAGTAAATTAAAATCACCAGGAAACTTGAGAAAATTTAACATTTTCTGTTACTTGTGTGTAATAAAGTGATTTAGGAAAATGTATATTGTTTTGCTAATTAGTTGCCTGAAAAGTCTGTAGGCTTGAGAATTATTTTATAGTTCTGCAAATATGAATATTTGAGAAAGACTCACCTATTTTTTGTTAAACAGTCAAGTTTGAAGATGATATTTATCTTTGGCTAAGCACAGTTTAACGTTTGGTCAATAGTGTTTCATTTATAATTGAAAACAGTGTTTTATCCATCATTTTATCTAATGAAACTTTATCTAAAATAAATGTATTTTCCTCTAAAATTTTATATAATAAAAATCTTTGAACTCTTGATGTACATGTTTCTTAAAAGTAGAGATACCTTTGGTCTATTGGTGTTTGATATAATTCTAAATATTATTACATCCTTCCTCCCAGCAGCTCTTATAGTCTAAAATCATCATACTTTTCAGCTGTCACTTGGACAATTTTCCCATTTCTTGCAAATAGTGTGTTGCTTTCTTTTTCTTGCGGAATACACATGCACATGTTGTTGTTTTTTTTTACTGTACAGTCTCTTATTCATATTTTGTTTTCAGTTTTTATATTTTTTATTATTGTGTGACTGCATTCCTTGATTTGCCTGCCACTTTGCTGCCGGTACACCTGAATTTCCCCACTGAGGGACAGTAAAGATTATTTCTATTTTTACATTTTGGTAGCTTGGTGAAGCTAATTTTCTGTGTTCATTCTCTTTGAAAAACACGGCTTCATAATCATTTTAGTGGTTTGACGTATTGTAATAAAAAACTAAATTCTTGCTAGTTTAATGATGAGCGCTAGGGGGCGACATTTTCAAGCCAATCTTATACCGGAGAGGAAGTAGCTCACACGTCTATGGAGTTACTTCCGGTTAACTGTTTGTTTTTGTTTTTTCTCCGTTTGTGAACTAAACAAGTATTACGTCATTTGTTTGTGTTTTTCATCCCTTTGGTTTTGACAACAGAGTCGACCGAAGCTGCTTCGCCTCTTCTGGTGAGTTTTTCGACCGTAAATTAGATCTGAAGGTTCATCTCAGTAGATCCGCCCTGTGGCTACATCATTATTCTGGCTGTAAATGTCTCTGTAGCTCGAGTACATAACATGTGTAGTCAGAAATGTACGGTAAATATTGCGTTTTTTATTATCTGGGTTGCCTCAAAGAAGAATAGATCGTCAAATTTCCAGATATTTTGGTGTTAATTGTCTGTAATGGTGCTTTTTGTTGCACAGGAAGTCCGCTGAGGGAGCAGACCAAACAAAGCAGCAGCATCATGTCTGCAGAGCTGGACCTGTCCCCACCTGAAGTCCCTGAGCCCACCTTGCTGGAGAGCATACTAAAATACGGTTTGTTTCTTGGCGCCATTTTCCAGCTTATCTGCATCCTGGCTATCATCTTCCCCACATCGAAGAGCCACGAACAGGTAGGTGGGAAACACAAGGAGGAAAAGGAGCAGGGTTTCTTTTGAACAGTCAGAAAATGAATACCTCCTGTCATCTTACCCTAAACTCTTCCTCGAACCTTTTGGAAAACATTACATGGTAATAAAAAAAAGACGTACGTGTGTGGAGAAGACCACCAAACACAAAATCATTTACTTTAGGTAATTCATTTCAAGGGTGGCACAGCGGCGTAGTGGTTAGAGCTGTCGCCTCACAGCAAGAAGGTTGCAGGATCTCATCCCGGCCTGGGGCCTTTCTGGGTGGAGTTTACATGTTCTCCCTGTGCACA
>JAOXNZ010000166.1:7580084-7596623 GCA_028566095.1 Kryptolebias brasiliensis
ATAAATTGATAATGAGATTCCTTTTTTTGTTGCTTTTATGCATTAAAAGTGTAAAAAAGGCAGGGGATGTCTCTGTGTCCCTGGAGTCTTCACTCTGCTGTAGATGTGGTTTATGTTTTAATTGGTATGTCATTTAAACGAGGAAGAAGCTTGTAATTAGGTTGTTTGTTAGTTTTTACACTAGAAATTTGCTCTCTGAGCTTGTTGCAGAGTTCACCCTCTCCTGGAAGTGTGCAGTCACATTGAGTTTTTGTGATGTAGGAGGACTCTTTAAGGGGTTGTTTTCGAGGAGTGGGATGGACTCGTGAATGGATCGGGGTGAATCACTCACCCAGAACTAGGTCAGCCTTGGAGGGTGCTGGTTCTCCCCTCTGGCTAGAAGTCTCAGAAACACACACACACACACACACACACAAGAAGAGTTGCAGAAAAGCATGAAGGGATGGAAGAATTGTGAAGGGGCAAATCAAAGAAAAGAAAGAAAGGGGTCGGATCAGAGAGAAGGAGGAGCTCTGGCAGGAGAAATCTCGCCTCCGGGTGCGTTCTGTATTAGCTGTCAAATGAAATGTTGGGTTAACAGTGTGTCATAGATGAGCAGGAGCATGTTGAGGCAGTTCTGGAAATCAGATCTTTGACCTGCCTCAATCGTTTAGGCTTTTGTTCAAGGTTTTTGGACTGTTTCCCCTCCTACGTGATCAGAAAGATAATGAGCTGGCCTAAATGTTGCAGTTGTATTCATGATGACCCCAGGAAAGACTTCATTTGAAGCCCTTTTGGACTTGAACTAAGCTGGTATAGCTTTCCTGCCCCAGATTTTTTTTTCTAACACTGAAGGTAGAATGCGCATCAGTCTACAAACCTTCAGATCAATAACTATAGATTTTTCTTTCACTCTTTAAAGGCCTCCCTGTAGAGCTTAGATTTGGTAATACGGTTCAGTCATTTAAATCACTTCCTAAAACCCTTATTTAAGACTTTAAAATCTTACAAATAAGACAAGAGTCAAAGTCTTTCACATCTTATGAGTGCAAAATTCCAGTAAATTTACTGTAAATTAACAGATATTGTCACCAGAAAGCTAACAATAATTGATGGAGGTAGCTGAAGGTCCAGATCATAGGTGAAGAGAGTGGCTTGTTGATGGTCCTCATCTGAGGGTAGATGGGTTTATGTAAAATAATGTCACTGGGAAGTAAATGTGAGTCTGAGCAGCAGAGATTGACCACCTGGATAAATGTAGAATTAAAACGTCCCTGGTGAACCTAGTGAACTGCATTTTGTTGTCTCTTTCAGCTTATGACCACGTTTTATTTCTTGTGAACCCAACATTTATTGCATCATTTCCACCCGATTACTTTTAAACAGCTGTACTTTATGTAATTATTGTAGATGAATGCGAGGACTGGAAGGTTAAAGTGAACAGTCTCTAATGAGAGCATATTACATAAAAGTAAAGAAAAAGTTTCTTTTTTCTTTCTTTTAAGTTATCTGCCTTAGTAACACCAAACCAAACTATCAAACCAAATTAGGCAGACAGTGTAATGGTCTTTTTGTAGACAGACATCACATCTTAGAGTAACTGGGGTCAGGTTCTTGTGTTGTTGCAGCTGTTTTTTCCAAATGCATACAAATTCCTTCTCACCATAGTTTTTTCTTTGACCTGATGACAATTTTTTTCATAGAGGTTAATGAAATGTGGTCATGAAGACAAATCAAGTCATTTAAAAAAAATGTTTCCACTGCCATTTTGGGTCCATTCAATACACTTATCAATGCACTTATTGTGTCTTTCTAATGTGTTATTCATTGTGATTTGTGAGGACTTGTCTTAGATCATGTGAAATGAATAAAACTCCACATTTATCCCTCAGGCATTAAAATATTGTGTATTAGCTGCTTTTCGGAACAAGTTGACAAAACTAAAATGAAACTGGACACCATACAAGAGGCTGGATAGTTGAAGATCCAAGGCACAGCTGCAAGTAAAGTCCACAGAACAGCTGCCACAGAGGCTTAGAGACACTAAAATATCTTCATCTGTTGTTTTGTCTCACTCACAGGGGCATACTGCCTATCAGTGCTGGATTATGATAACACCAAAGGCCTCAATGTTAAACATTACAAGATCAGGAAGCTGGATAGTGGGGGTTTCTACATCACCTCTCGCACCCAGTTCACCAGCCTACAACAACTAGTCTTCCACTACCGCAGTGAGTAGTTAGATGGTGCTGATGGTTATACCCTTAAAAAATACTGCTGTCCTTAAAATGCTCTTTGTCTTGTCTTCCCTTTTTCAGAGCACTCCGACGGGCTGTGCCATGCGCTAACAGATGTGTGTCCAGTGGCCAAACCTCAGACACAGGGGCTGGCCAGAGACGCCTGGGAGATTCCTCGAGAATCCCTTCGCTTGGATGTTAAACTGGGACAGGGCTGCTTTGGAGAAGTCTGGATGGGTAAGAGTTTTTCACCCTTCACATTTTGGTTTCTGAGTCTTTTTTTTAATAAAGTGCATTATAGTCCAAAATCTTGCACAGACATGACCACTTTATTTAAAATTTTCATTTTTTGGTGATATGTTGTACTCAAACTAGCAGATAGCAGTAGTTTATTGAATGTGCACAATGAGCCTATCTTGTTTCTATCTGGGTTATGACAGGCACATGGAACGGTACAACACGGGTAGCCATCAAAACCTTAAAGCCTGGTACCATGTCTCCAGAGGCCTTTCTTCAGGAAGCACAGGTCATGAAGAAATTGAGGCACGAGAAGTTGGTCCAGTTGTACGCTGTTGTGTCTGAGGAGCCCATCTACATTGTGACTGAGTATATGAGCCAAGGTAATACAGGGTGGTAGGCTCTAACTAGGAGCAGATTCATAACTGGATTTACTTACTCTTGTTAGAATCTTAGAATTGAACATTTGAAATAAAATGATACGAGGATGAGATCAATCACTAATGTAATATGTGCGACGGCAGGTTTTATAAATACAGTCTTGTTACCCTGCATTCACAGGTAGTTTACTGGACTTCCTTAAAGGAGAGGCAGGAAAGATGCTTCGTCTGCCACAGCTAGTAGACATGGCAGCTCAGGTAAACTTCTGTAATGTGTTCTTGCTTGTCCTTGGCTGTTTTTATAATAATCTTCTAAATCCATGTCCTGTCTTTGGTCAGATTGCAGCAGGGATGGCCTACGTGGAGAGGATGAACTACGTCCACAGAGACCTACGTGCAGCCAACATCCTGGTAGGAGACAACCTAGTGTGTAAGGTGGCTGACTTCGGTCTGGCAAGACTGATTGAAGACAACGAGTACACTGCAAGACAGGGTAGGTCATCACTTAGCAGATGTGATGTTGGCACCATAACTCTTAAATTAGCCAATAAAAGGATATCTAAAGAATTGGAAAGATGTTCAGATTTGTATTATACACAGATTTTTTTTTTTTTTCCTTTCGTAGGAGCCAAGTTCCCCATCAAATGGACGGCACCGGAAGCAGCACTGTATGGTCGTTTCACTATCAAATCAGATGTCTGGTCCTTTGGTGTGCTACTTACTGAGCTTGCAACTAAAGGAAGAGTCCCCTATCCAGGTAAAGCTCCACTTAACAAAAATGTATTTTTTAAACACAGAAATTTTTATATTATTTTAGATTATAAAACAGTAATTGAACTGACCGTGATTCAGCAGAATGGTTTGTTTACATATAAGTGTGTTAAATGTCTCTCTCAGATGCTGGTAATGCAAATTAACAAATTCAATCCATATCAGATTAACTGTAAAAGGAAGGGTATGTGCGTTTCGTCAAATCTGACTTCCTGTTTCTCTCGACAGGTATGGTTAACCGCGAGGTGCTTGACCAGGTGGAGCGCGGCTACAGGATGCCTTGCCCGGCAGAGTGCCCCTCTTCCTTGCATGAGCTCATGCTTTCCTGCTGGAGGAAGGATCCAGAAGAGAGGCCTACATTTGAGTATCTGCAGGGCTTCCTAGAGGACTACTTCACCTCCACAGAACCTCAGTATCAGCCTGGGGAGAACCTATAGAACTGCACGCTGAACCAAACCTGAATTGAAAATGGGGCCTCTACACTGAATGATCTGCACTAACCGACCTCAGATGGAGGATCTGAGCCTGTGAAACTTTTCTGTAAGGAACTTCTTTAGTGGAAGCAAAACCGAGAAAGAAACCTGCAGACATCCTCCTGTGTGCTATAAGAGAACTGCTACAGAAGAACATGGAGAACATTCGTTCTGCAAGTACTCAAAGTTTACCTAAGATCTCCTGCACAAAAGAGGTTATTAACTGTAAAAAGAGAGCTGTCGCTGGACAAGCTTTGGCTCAGACTGGACTGAGTGACAAAACTTGCAGGTAGATGGAAAGAATCAAATCAGGATGTACAGAGTGAGGGCTTAAAAAATAAACTCTCCTGTAGCGGAGAAAAGGGTTAGGAAAGATATTTTAGTTGCTCATGAGCTGTGTTTAGTGAAATCTTTTTTCTTCCACTGTTGCGTCTCTCTACCCTCGTCTGGTGTCTTTTCCACCCACAGAAGAGCACTGCCACTGTGGCTCAGGTGCCAAAACCAAATGTCTCACTTCCTGCTCTTTTTCCATCAACTCTAATTCTCCTCCTTTTTTTTTCTACTCTGACTTTCAGTATCTCTCTCCAGTTTTTTTAAGTGCTGCTTCTTCAAAGTGTCTCCAAATAACTCGACTACATCTTCATGTTTACTTGGACTATATATGTCCTGTGTTTTAAAGTTTGGTTCAGGAGCTGACAAAGTTTTTGCTTTTGCTTTTTTTTATTTTTTAGGATTTTTCAGTAGGTAGGTGAGGTTATAAAAGTCACTATCACTGCAGTGCCAGGATATTGTATTAAATGGGCAGGTCTTGAGATGCTGAAAATTAGGTAGTTGAGGCCTTTCTCTCTTGTTGAACCACGTTGGATCCAGCCTCCATTAAAAACAATTTTGATGCAGGTAGGGTCTGAATACTTGTTGTTTTGATTGGTTTAACTTGAGAATATTGCATTGAATTGATCAAAACTGATACAGTTGCACTAAGGAGCAGTTTTGATACATTTTAGCTCGAGTATCACAGCAGCATAAATTGGGTAATTTCAATCAAACATCCACCGTATGTGAGGCTGATATGGCCGTCAAGCCAATCATATTACTGGTAAATATCTAACTCAACTTGGGGAACAGAATCCTTGTTCTGTGCCAAACACAGTTCATTTCTTTACTTCAGTTCATGTATATACTGCTTTACTCTCATCACTTGAATCTCCCCAATAAACTACAAGTTAGAGATTAAATAAGACGGATAAATCTTTTATTATTCTCTAACTACAAAACAGAAAGTTTTTAACTCATAATGCATATAAAATATGCAAAAAGGCAGCCCTATTAAAAATGTAAATCTCTGATCAGGTAACCCTAATAAAACTGTGTTTGACGTTATCATGAGTTGATTTTGAAGCTGATTAGCATGCTTTTTGTGCCGTTCTTCTGTTGACCTTTGACTGGATTTTGCTGATGCTGTGTTTTAGGTCAATTTGTGTGTGTTTACTCCAGGTTGAGGTGAGGCACGGGAATCATATACAGACTTCTGAACATTAGTGCCATCAAATTCAGATTATTTTCTTCTTCTTCCTCAGTGTCCTGATGTACATACTGTAGCTTTGTTTTTAATACCAGGTCTGCCACATTAAAAAAGCAGGTATGTTTGTTGGGTTTCGCACATTTCTCAGTAGTTTGGTTCATCATGTAGTTGTTACAGAAAGTTTTAAAGTTCTGTAACTGTTTATCGAATTATGAGCCACGCAGCAATAAGAGATGACAGTCCATCGTGCCCAACAACATCACAAAATTCTCTTGATGGTGGAACATTTTAATAATATGGCAGATTGTGAAACCGCAGTGAAGGAGTCTGGGTGGTGATGTTACAGTCAGACATGAATAATGAGGTCAAAGATGTAAATACTATCTTAAACGAATGACTGTGACGATCATGTAATCTTGTTTTTGTACAGTTTTTGTTTCATTGCACCTCCATTATGAGGTTTTTAAAGTGACGCACGCCTGTTTCCTTGATGTTAAATTGATAATGAGTCATTTCTTTAAACAGGGCTGAAAAAGTGCTTTGTTTTAATTTTTTACTATATTAAACTGCATTTGAAACCTCTATATCTGCAACAGACAATTCAGAATTGGGCTTGAGAAAAAATAAAAAAATAAATATCTGTGTGAGAACATTATTATCATCTGTACATTTCCTTTTTTAGAATGGGGAATTGCCCTGTTTGAGTGGACGCTGAGCCACCTGTAAGTCACTGGGAAATTCTGGAAATCAGCAGGCTTGTGACAAGCATGAGTCATTCTGAAGTCAGATTGGATTTTATGTGCCATATTAAGGAGGGGTTTTGTTTTTAAGTTAGTTTCTTTATTAATCTATGCAGTCTCAGTCTTGCATTCCTGCAACGTTATGGCCATTTTGTTCTAAAGTCAAAAACAATGATCATAAACAGAAGGTGTGAGCATTTTGTAAGGACTTCTTTCATCTTTTTATTTTTAATATGTAACAGGATTGAAATGGGTATTGTGCCACTTTCTGTTGATCTTTAAATGTGCAATAAATTATATTTTAAATGTGTTCTTAAGAGGGGGCGTGTGCTGGTGTGTGTGCTTTCTGAAATTCTGACATTTCCTGAGGATGACGAGTTGTCTCAAAGGTCAAACGTTTAGAGAAGTGAGCATGGCATGTGACAATCATTCGTTCGTTCATCATCAGCTGAAGTGTAACCAATGAAACCAGTTGGATTCAACAGCCTATGAGCAACCAAACTTGTGGGAGCTGGGAAACCTGAATTCTTTTTTTTTTTTTTTTTTTGTGGTTGTTTAAATGTGAGGAACTGAGACCTGAAGGCGTCAGCTGAAGTGTGAAAACTCAAGACGTTAGTGAGCAGGTGATCATTAGTGTAATGTGGTGGGATTTCCTGGGAAAATACCTTGCAGCACTATCATCAAGGTTTATTTCATTAAGAGAAGCCTCCCAGGTTTGAAACAGTTTTTTTTTTTTAGGATGCTAACGAGGAGAGTTTAGCATCTGATTGCAAATCATTGTGAGGACTGCCCATTTCTGGGGGAGTAATTCAGTTGATCCAAAAAAGAGGTACAAGCAGCTCATTTCAGTAATGACCAAAATAGATTTTAATGGCAATTAAAGTAAAACCTTCAGCACATATGTAACGTGTTCTCTGTAGCTTCATAAGTCATACCATCATGAGCCTGATCACATGTTCAGGTATTCATCAAGATGGGGGGGATCTACATTGATAAATTAACCTTTGTATTCATCAAGACATGATAGGACTTCCTCTTTAGTTAGAGATATTTCATTTTATCCCTCTCCTTTTTTTCCCAAGAAATGAATAATGGAATATTTCAAATTGACCAAAATACAAATGCAACAGATCAGTCACAGAGATCACCATCTTTAACTTTTATATACTGATTCAATAATCTGCCTGAATATGTTCATTTCACACCCAAAATCATGTTGTAACAGTCTCTAAGTAATGAATTAGAGCTTAAAAAGCTTCTGCAAATTCTTGAATTTCTTTTTTTTTTAAGTTTTATGTTTGGCTTCTAGGACTACATTTAATATTTTTGTGATTTTATTTGAGTCTCACTTAGTGCATTTTTAACTAGATTTGGGTGGAAGCTAAATCATTTACAATATGAACTTTTGTTGCCGATTTATTTATTTTCATGGGATCATGCTTTCATAGTCTGAAAAACATTTGTGTATTTTATCTGGTTAAATCTTTTTGTGAACTCATGATGGATCACTGCTGTAAGACGGAACTAACCTGTATCTGCTTCCTATTAACAAAAAATAAATAAAACCAGCAGGATTTTCCTGTTAATTTGTTGCCTGTTCAGGTCTTATCCTGGACCTGTGTGCAGAAGAGGACATGAGAGGCTGAGGTCAATCAGCCCATGTTTCACTCAGGTCAGCTTTGGCCACATGGGGGCAGCAGTTACTCAAACTATTACAGACGGAGGACCAGCAGGCCACAGTCAGGCAGGAGCTGCTGCAGACCATGAGGAGAATCTCCTCTGCATGTGATCTACATCTAGGGGGTGTTAGATAAGGGCTTAGGACAGGGCTCTGCAACTTTTACAATAAAATGAACCGTTTCTGTTCTTTTTAAACCATTAAATAAAAGTTGCCCAGAACCACAAAACCTACTTGAGGATTGACAGAAAAATGGAACTCATTATTAAGTTTTTTGTAAATTGTACATATAAAACACTAGTTTGTTACATTATAAAATTAAAGAACTATAATAAAAGGGGACATTTAATTAAAAAAAAAATGTGTGTATACCATGTTTCATGGAATTAAACACTGAATTATGGAGGCCTTTGTGAATCCTTACTATATTTGTGGAAAAGTATTAAGAATCCTGCATATTCCCAATAAATTATTTGAATGAACATAAACAGCACAGTTTGTTTCATATTTAATTGTGACTTATTGAATATCCTCTCATAAAGACAGATACCCTAATTTATTTCAACTTTTATCTTTTGTTGTCAAAGGCAGGTCTTTACTTCAACTCTCATCAAAATCACTTGCCATAGTTTTGCAAAAAAACTCATTTTAATGCCTTGCAACATAGTGATACAATTATAAAAGTACAATTTGTGTTTTGCCTTCAGCAACTTCCCTTAAATGTGGTAAAATGTTTAATTTTCTAATGATATTCATCGAAAACTCACATTTAATAGCTGAAAGTTAAATTAATGAAGAGGCAAATAGTCTAACAAATAACAGTGCAAACTGTTTTGTCTTGATTGTTTTTTTGTTACAGAAATTTGATTTATACATTGCAGAAAACTGGACAGGAGAACTGGCAAATCTAGCTTTCCATACTGCAGTTATACATTTTTGATGTCAAAGTGGCAAAGCGCCACTGCCCAGAGCCACCCCAGGGCTACAGGCTGCAGACCCCTGGGTTAGGGTTTCTGTCCATGGTCTGAACTTAGACCCAGTTCATTCAGGAGCAGATTGTAACCCACCTGCTTGGTAGGCTCCACTCAACAATACCAAAACTCTAATTTAGCTTTGGACAATTTAATGGATTACAACAAGCATTCCTGCACATTTCTCAGAAAAATGACTGATGGGAATGTTCTGAATTTTTAAAATCAGCACATGTAGGAAAACATCAGCAAAGCGTTCACTTTGTCTCTTGTTTGCTTTATGTCAAAAACTGCAGATGGTAACTGATCAAAGGTGAATTCCTGGTGCATGGCTTAAATCTGGAGCCACATTGAGCCAATAGGCAGCAGAAACTGTTGCTAAAGGGTTTTATTTCTAACAGTTTACAATCTGTTTTAGTGCAGAAGGTGTTGATCTACAGCTGCATCTGTGCCAAATAAAAAGAAATTAACTGGTGCCCACAAAAAACAGTTGATAACTTTTGCTTATACTGCAGGTGTATATTTAGCTTTTTTCCTCAGTCATGCACGTCTGTGACCACAAATGTGCAGGCATGCACATGCACATACAGTATATCTGTGAGTATGAACTTTACTGGCTGTTGCTTTTCCCATCTGCTGAGCTGCACTGAGACTCATTTATCTCAGTTATCCAGACACTGTCAGAGCTCCATCTGTGAAAACTGTAAACAGACTGACTCACACTCTCTAAGTGACTGCCATTGATACGAGACAAGAGAGAACAGCACAATATAGAGTGTCTACACACACACACACACACACATACACACACGCACACACACACACACAGGGCTACAGTTACTGTTTGTTTTCATCTCATTAGAGTGACAGAAGCATGACAACTCCTGAAAGGAGCTGGATAATAGTTGTGTTTTGTCATGTTTTTGTCCCACTAATGGTCCAGGTTGCCTTTTTTCCATCGAGCCAGTCTGTGTGTAGATGAAGATATCAGAGCTGCTTGCTGTTAGATGAGCCGCTGCAGAGCAGTAATACCTCAGTGTCTGTGTTGTTATTTCAAGTGTTTTCACTATCAGACACTTAAAAGACCTTTAACACTCACTTAAATCTCTAAACCGAACATCCTGGACAGTGAATAAATTTGATTTAGATAAATAAAAGTTAGGATCCAATTTGAATCAATTTTGAAATCAAAGGGAAGGTGCATACCGTGGAGCTTACATAAACCTTATAAAGCATTTCTAAAGAAATGTTTGTTTCATCACTTTGACAGATCTTTTGTTTGACTTCTGATAAGATATCCAAGTTGTGTCAGTTTAATTGCATTCTGTTTAAGTGTTTAAAAAATGATATCCTTTACTTTCTTGCACAATATGATTATCAGTAAGGTACACCTAATTCTCCTGCTTAAAGAGCACAAAATGAAATGCAGGCTTTAAGAGGGCTTTGGATATGTCAGGGCTGCATAGAAATACTTGTTTTTTTGGAAGGATTAATGCAAGAGGGAGGATGATCATCAGGTATGTGTGGGCTCAGTCATAAAGATTTTGTGCTTATAAGTCAGAGTTTACAGATATGAATCAACCTTTGACACCTTGTGGATTAAAATGCCTGGGTAATACAGGTTTGTACATGTGTTAAAAAGGAAAAAAAAATGGTGAAACCACACAAGAAACAGAAGTGCTTTTGTGAAAATTAGTTTAAAAATAGAAACTCTCAACATAAAACTTGGCACTCAGAGTTCTGTGCAAATGCAAATTTATTCATTTATTTATGTTTATAGAAATAATTGCTCTAATAACTTTACCCACCAGCATCAGGCAGGTTCTATGGATTTTTCTGTAAAAACACACAAGGAAAAAAGATGCCAGTTTGTCCCACAGATATGAAGGAAGTCATCTGCTTGACCTAATATGACCACAAATGTGTCATTTTGATTAGTTTGAAAAAAAATCATCTGTTTTTACAGCTAGATTTTTCCCCTGCTAAAACTCACTTAATCTTTCTTCTTGTTCTTCTTCCTTTACACTCTCAATATTCCCTGTGAGAAGGTATAAGACCTTTTCCAGGGGGAAGGCACATGTTCTCCATCATCAACTGACTTCAAACACCAGGTAGATCACTCAGCTACATGTACGAACAATCCCCTGAGTTTCCTTTGTGCCATTAATGACTCCCTCAGACTCTGCAGGATATGCACTGTCCGGCTTGTGAACGGTAACATGAGATTCTTCTTGATATCAGAGGATGAACAGGTGTGCAGATGGCTCCAAACTTTAATCAGTCTTCCTTTGTTGTCATGCACTATGATGTGTTGACAGAGCTGTATCGAGCCTAACCTGCATTACAACCTTAATTGTTGCCTGCCAAGGTACCACGGGTTGTGGAGCTCTTTGTGCCATAAGGATGCCTGTAGCTGTTACTGATAAAAATCTACTTGGCAGGAGATTTTTTTTTTCCCCCTCAAGCCCTGACGTGCCAGTGAGAGCCACATTGGGATAGTTCTGATATGCATGAAAATATGTGCACACATCTTCAAGAGACCCTAAAATATGTCCCGGGTTTGGCTGTGTTATAATGATGAACTGAGCAGAGGATTTAAACTCTCTTCAGTATGGACTCAAATGAGATGAGCTGTCTGCCATTTTAGCAAGAAGTTGACAAACTTCCAGACTGGTCCTCCGCATTACAATGCAATAAATAAAGGTAATATGGTAAAAACAACTAGTAACATGATATTTAACCTGGTTGGCTTTGTTAATAACTTTATTTTATTATGAAGATGGACATGAATGCAATGGCAGAAGTGTTACCTGTGATAGTTTATTAAGTTTTTTTTGTTACTGTTCTACAGTTTATTGATGCTGATATATTCTAGGTAATAATTCTTATTTCTTGTTTCTTGTTCTGTCTTGAAAGAGATTTTTATCTCAACTTGACTCATGTTTACCAAATGCTAAACTAATAATATAAAACAAATGTTAATTTACAGTCCTGCAGTAAATACCAACTCAGTGAAGGTTATGGTGTTAAAGTCATTTATTCAAACATCTTGATTCAGCTCTTATTATTTTGGGAAGACAGAAAATGAGATCTTGTTACCTTTGTGATACTACAACATGCTTCAGCAGTTGGGGTTTTATGGTTTTGCTCATGTTTTTATTAATTGCATGTTTAGACTTTGCTTTCTTTTTTCAGTATGAAAATATTGTTGGTGGAAAACCATCCAGCAGAAGTACACAATATGCTGATCAGTTTCTCTCCTCTGCAGAACCATTGGAAGGACCCACACCTACCACACCAGACCTGGAGAGTGAGGAAGATGAGCGCTGTGGGACTGTGTTGGACAGAGGCGTCCTCAGGGAAGGAACGAAAGCCGTGCATACAAGTGATGGTTTGTCCCCAAGAACTCTATATAAGGGTCTTCTGCTGCTACAAATCTTTGGTTGCAATGTTTAAACTGAACTATTCCTGTTTTATTATTTTTAGTTGACTGATTTTGATACTTTTATTATTAGCCTAAGAGCTCCTTTTTAGTGTCATAGCAGAAACAAACTGCTTAAAAACCTTTTATCTTGGATGTGGAGTCTGTTCTATTAAATCTTGTGTATATCGTATATTGGGTCAAACTTTTTAATTGTTGTATTTAGTATCCATAATCTGAAAGCCCAGAAATGTTGAATGTTGCTCCCAAAGGTTAAGTCATCTGCTAAGATCTTGGGTTCCCATAGTGACCACAGACTAACTTTAACAGCTAGGCCAACAAAGTCAAACCAAACGCTTACAGAATGCTAATCAAACCCAACCCTTGCCTGGAAATGCCAGGGTGAGATGTTGATTATTCAGAAGTAACTGTGTCCAGGATAGAAACACATAGCTTCAGTATGAATACAATATCCTTCAGTCTCACAGACTCACTAGCATAGAAGCAGACTTTTAATTTATTTCTGTCTTTTCTCTTCTTTAGTTTCTTTACATTGTCAGTCCACTTTTCTTCCTGCTCATAAATCCTCCCTGCTTTTGTCACTGCTCCTCCCCTCGCTAACACTCCGTCGCATCAATCTTTCCCACACACTCCTTTTTTAATCCTCACTTATCGCTGCAGACAGACACGCTCTTCCTCTAACCTGTCTCCTCCATCTTTCTTTATCTCCCTCCCTCTCGCTTCACCCTGGTAATAACTTTCTGCTCATATGTTCATATTTTGGGCCTCAGTGAGACTGCTATGATCTGCTCCCCCCTCTGTTGTTCATCATCCTGTATTGGTGCATTCATCAAATAGTCAAGATGAAATTGGTTCATTCATCAAACAGCCATAAGTCGTGCAGCTGCAGGCAACAACCAGTAAAGTCCAAGGAATGCAAAGACTCAAAGTTTCCTCTCTAATTTTGCATGGCATTTCATACATGCATTAAAAACTGTAATATTTTTCCCAAAAGTCACATTTCTTTTGAAGAGGACTATTATTATGTGTTCAATCTTCAGTGTTGACGCTCCATGGAGTGTAATAGTTCAGATAGCGGAGCATCTGTTTTCTTGATTTGACTTTAATAGGAGGTTGATGCACTTGTGGCTGATTAGCTTGTCAGACACGAAGAAGTGATACGGAGTAGTATGAAATTACTTGTATTCATGTCTTAGTATGCTGAAAATTACTGTGAATAGCTGCCAAGAATCTGAAAAGTCATCATGGGAAACTTATAAAATGCTACATGCTATGAAATCTAACTCAAAAGGTAAAAACCTTAAGTTAAAAAATACAAATAAGTTATTATTATCTAATACTTTAACAAATAACACTTTCTTAGCTAAAATCCATTAAATTTGTGTGTTTTAAACATACACATACATAAATACAAGTTTAGTGTCTGAAATGATATGTAAATTGAAAGGTTGTAACATTATGTATTGGATCAGGGTTTCTAAATTATATTGTTTTTGTTTAGATTAATTCAATTTTTAAGCATTTAATGCAATATAATATCAATATGTAACCTTCAATAATTTACAATCACTTAAATAAAAGGAGCTCAGAAAGAGCTCTCAGAGCTCTGTGAATCTTTCTCATCTCCATTTTATCTCCATGTTGCAGCACAGTCTTACTGCAAACCAGAAGAAAAACAAAACATGAGAAGGTCTCCTCTAAAAGAGGTTTTAAGTGTCTGCACAAAGTTTTATTCAGAGCCTCTGAGGGAACCATTCACAAAATGAACACATTTCAGGAGCAGATAGTTTATTTTGGTTTGCTGCTGTCTCTTCAGATCAAACACAAATAGAAATCTAGCCAAAAACCTTTCCATGTGAACATATACATGTATAACTACTGGAAACAGAAATCTCAGTTGTTAAAAGGTGATGAAAAGTATTTTTTTATAATACTGACCTGTCTGAATATTAAGGGAGTAATAAAATTAGCTTTGTTTCCAATTACTGTATACAGAATCAGAGACCATAGTCAATAAAACAACAACTAATCACTGAATAAAAAGATAGTAAACAACAATTTTGCTGTTTAAAACAATAATTGAGGTTGAATAAGAGAAAAGATAGCAGTAGATAAGATGAAAAATACTGAATTTTAAGATGTCTTTTGTTCATTTAAAAACTTGCTTGTATTTTTGTGGTAATGCAACAAAGTGTAAAAACAAAACATTGAGTTGCTGATTTGAATTAGTTTAAGCTTTATATTTGTACTTTTGTAAGCTCTGTTGTCAAAGAATACTGATAAAAATGGTTATATCAACAGGAAGTTGATCACTTGATGAAAGAGGATTTGGACACAGAGTGTCTCTGATTAGAAAAGACACTAATACCTGCAGTAATAGAGAAAAAAAGAAGAATGTTGATTTTGTGGAAGCTCATCCTGAAAAAAAATCCTTTACCTCCTATACACACATATGCACACACACACACACACGTGGATAAAAAAGCAGATGTCTGGATGAGACACTGCTACATTCCTGAAGTCACACATAAATGTTTGCACATGCTCAGAGCAAACACAGACGCACACCAATACTGGGTCTCAGACACAAGTCTCCTTTACCAGCAACACACAAATACACACAAATGGACAACACGACAAGCTGGAAAAACACCTAGATTTACATTCACACACACACAACTCAGACTGTTACATCAATGTTTCCATTTAATACTATTAGAAACGTTTTTAGGGGCCTGTTTGCACCACTTCTCTCAGAGGACACAGCTGTCTCTGACTGATCAGCTTGTTTTTCTGTTTCTGTTCTCATCTCAGCCTCATCAGCTGAATCTTCTGCCCCGTTAGAGCGAGAACAAGAGACCAAAACACATGAATCTACACACACGTGAATCCATACTCAGGCAGTCTATAACATCACCAGCAGCTGAAAAGTGCATTACTGCATCATAAAAACACCTTGGTGGTTTTAATCATTTCCCTCTTGGAAATGGTTCCCACTGAAGGCAGATAAAAACATTTAAACCCTTTAGGTTTAAGGTTTTATAAAAACCTTTTCACAACTATTTTGTTCTAACAAACGTGTGGATGTCTAGCTAAACACAAGACGGTTTCTGTCTTAAAACAATAGAGCTGCAAGAAGTGATATTTGCCTTTGGGTCCTTCATTCCACACCTTCATCACGTGACACACAACTCAGAAAGTGCTGCAAAAGCTTTACCTCTTTCCCCCAGTCAAAATAATTGACGTTCTCAGTTTTTGGTTTTTGTTGTTAATTTAGGAGATGTGGAAAAGATTCACAGATCTTTGAACCAAACAACATTTTATTTCATTTTTCACATGAATGTAAATCCATAAAGCTTATTTATTCATATTTAGTTGGATTAAATACTCAAAAACTAAATCCAATTTAAAATAAATATATATATATTTAGAAGACCTGAACCAATATATAATGTCACAACCTTTGAATTTATATTTTCATACACTACTTTAAGTTATTGCCTCACAAGAAACATCAGAAAAACAACATAAATTATTTCTACTTTGCTGTTAATTTATCAGTCCATTAAAACCTTAAGGTCAACCGTAACGACAGAGTGGAGTCACTGCTCCTGGATGTTGAAAGGAGTCAGCTCAGGTGTCTTAGGGAACTGAAAACCTCAAGACTTAACCCAAAGAAAGGGTTTCTGTCATGTTCCTCCAGAAGGTTACAGGACAAGTCAAGGACTTAAAATGAAGTTGGGATCTCTTTTGGGAATCCCTAAGAGTTCCTCCAAAGAGCTGGTAAAGATAAGGAGTCCAGAGTGTCTTTTTTTTTTACCAGGCTGTTACGTCTTTAAAACATACTGGATAAAACGCAGCAGATGGATAAATGGAATGAAAATAACCTCCGTCATAACATCCCCTTTAATATAAAACCATTTCTCTGTCATGATTAGCGGTTTTGTGGTTCATGTTTGTTGGTTTGTTCAGTTCATTTTGTCATGTTATTCCTCATGTTGGTGTAGATTCTCAGTCATCCAGGACATGACAAATCCAAAAAAGGTTAAAAACAAAAGCAACTGGACTTCAGTTTTGTAGTTGAAGACGTTTCGCTTCTCATCCGAGGA
>JAOXNZ010000166.1:7616071-7627080 GCA_028566095.1 Kryptolebias brasiliensis
TCCAATAGAGCACCTTTGGGATGTGGTGGAACGGGAGATTCACATCATGGATGTGCAGCCGACAAATCTGCAGCAACGGCGTGATGCTATCATGTCAGTATGGACTAGACTCTCTGAGGAATGTTTCCAGTATCTTGTTGAATCTATGCTCCTTTTTGGAGCAACATGGAGTTCAGTGTCTTTAAAAGAAAAAGAAACATTTCTGTGGGTAAACATTTTGAAAGGCTAAGTTTTAAGCAAACTATTACCAAAATAGGCTGAAGTATTTATACAACCTACAAACTAATAGAAATTATGTGAAGAAGAAATGAAAAACCACTTCAAAAGTAATTAATTAAATAATTGGCAAAGAGTCAAACTTTGGTGTTGTTCTTTAACTATATCCTTTACCACTCTCCAGTTTCTTTATGAAGATTTTGTCACTGATTATAGAAGAAATACTGATATAAGAGTGCACACATAAGGCTTCACTGAGTTTAGAAAAGGTTATATATGATGGTCTCAAACAAAAACATGCTAGTCTCACCCAGTATATAATATAATAATAGTCTAACCCAAGCTGTTATAAAAGTTAAGTTTTATAAAGAAAAAGTCTGCTTTCTTGTGATTTTTTACTTTATTTGACTCTTAAATTGTGTTTCTCACAACAGAGAAAAAGTGAACAGAAAAAAGAAAGAAGACCTTCAAAAAATAAATAAAAGGTTGTCTGATGCACATCAACCTACAGCCCTACTGAGGGCGCTGATGCTTCTCACCAGCGTGGCCAACATGAATGAATGCACGCTAAAGTTGGGTGTGAATATGCAGCCCATGTTAACAGAGATGTGATTACTCAGCTGTACAGTAAGTGTGTGTGTGTGTGTGTGTGCTGAGATGTAGGATTTGTGCCCAAGCAAACACACACCACACTCAGCCCACCGAAGTTGATAGCTCACCCTCAGTGGAAGGGTATAAATTACAAAATGGAGAAATTATTTGATTATAAAATAGCTCTGGTTGTGTATTCCTCAGTGACTCTTGCCAAATCCTGCACTCTTGTGCTAACAGGGTCCAGTATGCCTGTGTGGATATACAAGTCTGCATATTAGACGTAAGAAAAAGAGATTTAAGGTAGTGAAAATTAGACAAAAAAATTGTGAAACCATGCATCAGAGCCACCTCGTTTTATGTGTGCACGCACGAAAGTTGTGTGTTTGTGCATTCCTGAGAGGATCCTGAGTGGATCAAAGCTGCTGACACCCCAGGCAATGTCCTCCTGAGGGAGCCAGCTGTCAGATCCAGGATCAGAGATCAGCAGCGTCTGTCCTCCCGCTTTTTTGCTCTCTGTGGGGTCTGTCACAGCAAGTTAGCACTTAGCCAGCGGCACTGATCAACAATCAGATTAGGATCTCCCCAGATAATAGCTGTGATGTCTGCCAGCAAGGACGAGAATGTTCAAAGCAAAAGAAGCTGAACAAAAGATGCTGATAATTCTTTTTTCCACATCAAAATTGAAAACTTATTTAATGCTATGACTTGTAAACTGATGGTGAAATATGAGGTTCTGACAGACTGCAAACATGTCAAGTTTCAACAACAGTACTTATCAAAGCTTTATAAAAAGAAATCAAATTTTTTTGTTGCTCTCCAAGGTGAAAACCAGCTCTGAACATAAATCAGGCACCACAATCATTTTTATTTTCACAACACTGACAAAGCAGTGATTCTGCACAAATGAACAAAGTTTGTAGCTCTTTTATAAAAATAAACCCTTTTTTTTTACTTTAAAAGGGAATGTAAAAGTTGAACAAAAGAGAAAAAACATTTTTTTTTTTAAAGTTTACAAAACTCCATCTTGTAAAATAAATAAACATAAATGTGTCTAGAACTACAGAAAATCTTGTCATGCCACTTTCAAAGCAGGTTGTTTATCTGTAAATTCTTTTAACAAATCTCTGAATGAGATATTTTCAAATGTTTTCAAACAGAAAAAGTGACAATTTTTATGTTGTGCCATTCTCTAAAAAAAAAAAACAATAAATTGTTCATATGTTCTGATGTGGTCTTGTCTTTAGGGTTCATGAGAACATGGCATAAAGGCTGTGAGAAACTGTTCTGATGCTTTAAAAAAAACCTGAGTCAGGAAGCAAATGTTTAGGCAAGCTGACAATTGGCACAAAAATATGAATATAAGCAAGATTATGTCTTCCAAATGTACCATATAAAACACAGCACCGGTGGTAAAATTACTCCGTCCAATTGCACTGACCATTAGTTGTGTGTGTGTAACGGTGGTGAGTGTGTGTTCAACCTTCAGTGTTTGCCAGCAGCCCACTCGTTGTAAATGTGCTGCCAGCTCTCACTTGGCAGCACTTTGAAACCCTTCTTTACCTCTGCAGCGGTCAACAGTGTCAACAGACCACATGTATACACTGAACACGTGATTCACTGTGACTGCAGTGTCTGTGTGTGTGTGTGTGTGTGTGTGTGTGCATTAGCCTTTCTAATGGTGTGTGATACAAGTGTGTGCAAAAACTCTGCAATCATCCCTTTTATTTTAGACTTTTTTTCACCAAAAATGCAAAAAAGATTTTTCACTCATTTTGCTTGTGTTTAGCCAGTTATTCAGTAAATAAAAAGAAAATTATAGAAATCTACTTATTAAGGACATTATAAACAGCTTTGGAAATGCTGGAAACTTAACATAATTTTCCAGAAACAGATCTTTTGATGTGTAAGTTGAAGTAGTTATTATAAACTAACGTTTTCCCTTAATGTACAGAGTTCTTGTCAGCTAATAACTTATATACAACATATTCTAACTGTGGGGCACAACCCCCTGAAAACAAAATCATTCTGGAGAGGTCACCCCACTGAACACACACAGAGCAAAGTGACGTTACAGCAAACACTTTTTGACACTGAATTAAATAAAAAGACTAGCGTTCCCTAAAAAAAAAATGCATATCACCCACTGCCTTTCATGCAAAAGTTTTAGACTGAAATCATCTTATGTTGAAAAATATAGTAAGTCTTTTTGGTCAAACCTTGGAAAAACCTTGAAAAAAACATTGTGCAAAATCTCATATTATTATGAGATGTCACGCTCATAGTATGGGTTGTGAATGACTCTCAGCTACTACCACATTAATTTCTAGCTCAGCATCTGTAAATTTGACTAAGTTATAGCCATTTTTGTGTTGACTAATGTTGATTAGCTGTTGTGGCCTTGAATTGGATTGACTTCAGAAGTTAATCAGTTGTAGATGTATGTCGAGTGAATATGTTCAAAAACGTTTCATAAAGATTCATCCAGTGGTTTAACTCCATGTGTTAATGCTGAAGTTTCAACCAAAGATGTTACACAGTGAGTAAGACTTTGAATGTGTGTTATGAATGACTCTCAGCTAAAACTGCACCAGACTTTTGCCAAATATCTGCAAATCTGACTAAATTAAAGCCATTTTGAATTGGGTTGGCTCCATAGTTGAATAAATATTAGAGTTATATCCAATGAATGTTTCCTGAAAGTCTCAATGAAATCAGTCCAGTGGTTTACGAGATATTTTGGGAACAGTCAAGCACACAAACATTATCGCCTACCATCACCTTTTGGCAGCAGCCAATAAAAAACAACTTTTTAACGTGTCAGAATCTCATCCAAGGTGTTGCATGAGTGAGAAGGTGAAGAAATTATCCACAACAGATGTTTTAATGATGTGTTGCAGCACTGTGTGGCCGCACTGTTTGCTCCTTCTCACCGCTGCCATTTTGCACCTTGCTCTAATAGCTCCTCAGACTCTTCACTGGAGGAAGTCTGAAGCTCACACCCATTTCTCTTCCTCCACGCACACACACACACACACTAAAACTTTCTCTTTCACTGCCCTCCCTCCATCTCTCTGTCTGCTCCCTCCTCTAAACTCAAACCTATAAGAGCGAAACAGGAGCGCTCACACACAAAATCCTCCTGCTCACATGCACTGACAGACTCGCTGTGCATGCGTCGAGTGGAGCAGAGCCACAGTCCTGCAAAGTAGTGAAGCAGCAAAAAAAGAAAGGGTTACTTTTCGTTTCCTCTGCAGAAAGAGGTCTCAATTGAGGACTTAAAAAAAAAAGCAAACTATGGAAGCCAGGAAGGGGAGGTAGAAGAGACCAAAGGTTCTTCTGAAGGATTACTGAACTCTTCATGAATGAGCTCTTCTCATGATGTTATCCTACATGATAGTCTCTTGTTGATGGGATCTTTTTTGTGACTTGGATTTCTGACGGACCAAAGTTTTAGTTTTTGAGCTGTTTGTCTGAATGAAGTGTGCAGAAGCAGGAAACATGTCAAACGGACGTTTCAGTCACCTGCTGAGTGGGGTCTGGCTGTTCTGGCAAGGTGAGTCCAGGTTTCTCTCAAAAAAATTGGTGCAAATTTAGATTGAAATGTTGAAGATGTGTGTTGCCAAGGAAATATTTATTTAGGTGATCTTAAAACATCCCAAACATGCCATTTGAACTTTTTTTTACTCTTGTAAAAGTGTTTTCTTTTACAATATGTACTACAATCTCATGTGTATCTTACTTTAAGGGTTTGATTTCAAATGCTCTGGCAGATTTTTTTTTTTATAGATTTACCAGAATGCACACAAAAAGATAAACGCTCTCTCGTGTGAGTCACCATCTGAAAACCTGGAGATTTATTTAGTTTAGATGATACATGGCAGGAGCAAGTGACAAAAATGAAGAGATTACTGCAGACAAATTGATAGTTACAAGGAAGTCATTATGTAATTTTTCACAATTCAAATTACTCACAAATAGTTCAACATGTGGATCACCACACTGAAATATAAAAACACACAACTCATGCTGACATTAGACATATGAATAGCCCGACTGTGTTACCCTCTCCCCCCTGCGAGTGTCTTCAAAGCCCAGTTAAATCCGAGGCCACAGGAGGAGTCTTGACTGGTGCCTTCAAACAATAGTTCCCTGGGAGCAGGGAAGCATGGCCCTGGAACTAATGTTGCCATTATGGTAATGGTTAAAATAACAGGAGACGGCCATTACTGACACAGCTTCAGGCTGCTGTGGAGCTGTGTCAGGCCGCCGCAGACTCGATCATGAAAGCCCAAAAACGTCAGGGAAAGTTAGTGTGATGGGCGGCTGGAGGCAGACAGGAGGAAGCATCTGTCCGGTTCTGATCATCAACCCTCCACCCTCCACTGCTTTAGTGTTAGATGGGTGTTTGTGAACTGTTATAATGTCACATATCAAAGTTAGCCATGAAGAGAGTTGAGCTTAGGTCACTGGCTTCAAGCAAATGATTCAAACAGAGCAGAACTGAAATTAATTTGATGGGTTACAGATACTATCAGAGTATGTTTTTGGCAGATACCGTGGTTTTTCTGTGTAAAGAATGCTTCTTGTTTTAGGCTGATGAATAGCTGATCAAAATGAAAATGAATGACACATTTTAGAAAATTCAACTCTTATTGAGTTGTTCAGCTTTTAATCAGAACTCTGAAAAAGATTATAATGTGACAAATCTAATATTTTGTCTTTACTGTGAAGCTAAGCTGAATGAAATCTTTGTGTCGTTTCATTCTTGATCATTTTTATTAAATCAAACCTTAGATTGAGTCTTGTTCCAACTGGATCTGCTGCACTGTTTGATAAATTAAGGTAAATCCAACACTATTTCAGCTCCAAAACGTCGCTGGACCATCAACTTCTCCTGTCCGCTATCTATAACTCAACGTCAGGTGCAGTTAGGTGTCAATATTTTGTGTCACCACACAAAAACTGAAAGTTTGGTGTTTGAATTACAGCAGAAATTCTTGAAAAAACGCTGAAGTGACTGAACGTGTTGGCTCTGAGGAGGCAGCTCTTTCATTCAGCAGGACGTCGTGTGTGTGTTGTTTTACTGTGAGCAGGAGCCAGAGCTCTCTAACCACAGTGGTACTGGCGACAGAGCCCTCTGAGAAAACTCTTGCAGATCTCTTGTCTAAATAAATGAGGCGGCTGGATTAGGCAGCTTACACTGTGATGAAAAGACAACAGTAGTTGTCCTCATGTCGCCCTGGGGACACAGAGATACTGCTGGTCTGGAGGGGCCACGATGAAATGCTGGCGTGAACTTCAGAAATAAGGTAGACAAGTTGTGAAGATCAGGGTTAAAATAACAAAACAGATTTTATGTTCTTCAGATCATCTTGACCTTTGTCTGACTGTGACAACAAAGGTGGAGAAGATGGACAGAAAGATGTCAAATAGGTGCAATAGGTTCTCCACAGATCTCTGATATTATTGGGCAATAACACTTACAGACTAAAGCTTGCAAATAAGTTTCAGTCTATAAGTAAGTTTTTGATATGACTCTGAGTTAACGACTGTGTAAATTTGATTCTTATCAATAAAGTCCAGAGCATGCAAATAAATTAAAACACAAACAGAGGAAATTACATTAAAAGCATAATCAGCTCTTAGTGCAGGTTTATTTGTGAGCACAAGCATGTCTGTTGTAAAGTTTATTCTTTTGTCAGTTAGAGTAAAATTATATAAATGACACAAGTATGTGTTTTATCTATTTCAATACGATTGGTATATGAGACTACTTCTGACCAAAGCACCACGCTGTGGAGGCACCATTTTCTTTGCCCAGTTCTCCTAATTTATCTTTCAGTACACATTAACAATGTATTTTCATAAAACATTGTAGAAATGCCATTTTAATTAAGTCAAAGTACGAGAAGATTTAATTAATCTTAGCATTTCTGAGCCTAGTTTTCATTCTAAAACTCTACATGATTGTTAACATTTGTTGTTGTTTTTACCAAACCATGCTTTTATTTTACAACACATTATTCTGTTCCCTAAACAAAATGGAAGTTTTTGAGTATATAAATAAACAAATTTAAAAAATGTGGTCTCTTGTTGGTCTTGAATTTGTGTTTCCAAGATAAATATTGCACAATTAGTAATCTGGCGACTGAGATCGTCAGAAACAGTGACAAAACTCTCTGCAGCTTGCTTATTTAAACAAGAAATATTTTCTTATTTGTGTTCCTGGACAAGACTTTCTCTTCAGATTTCTTTATTTGCACAGTTGCGTAAATAACCACTACAGTCTCAGAGCAGAAAGTTTGCAGTTTCACGGACGGAGAAAGCAGCATTTTGAGCTTTGTCTGGATTGGCTCCAGTACAGCCCAGTGGCCTCGTTATTTTATCTCAACATTAGGTTAACATTTTAGTCAGTATTTTAACTGTAGGCTCAAATGGCAGCTTGGTCAGTTTTGGCTTTTAAAGGGATTTTCTCTAAACCTTTAACACAGGATAGAAATCCTCTTCTACATAAGTGTGTTACGAGCACAAAATGAAAGAAATCAAAGAAATTTATTTTGAAATCATCTCAGGAAACATCTTTTAACAGTCAGTCTGTTGTAGATGTACATGTAATTATTAAAATGTGCCCAGTGGTTCATGAGATATTTTGCTAACAGACAGACACACAAAAACACAGACGTGGGCAAAAACATGATCCCCCACCTTCGACTTTTGGCGACGGGCAGTATAAAACAGTACTTCCAACCTTTAATACAACTATTGTGCACAAAGTTCTGGACCTTGCGATGACGAGTGACCGCCAGACAGTTATTTATTTTAAAATGTCACAACTGTAAGAGTTTTGAGTTATTGACTTGTAACACCCATCCGAGGTCTGGAGGAGAGCTCAGAGGGTTGGAGAGCAGGAAAAAAGCAGCTGTGAACTGTGAGTAATGAGCAGCACTCAACTAAAAATGTTGAATAAGTGGGATCTCTGGGCTACTGTTGCATTTAATTCCTCTGCTGAGAAATACACACACATCCACCTCACTAATCTTGTCATTCCAACGCACAGAGACGTCTCACTCCTCCCACATCCCCCCATTATCCCCCTAACTAACTTCATTCACCTCATCAAACACTGACAGGCACCAAGAAACAGAAAGAAAAGAAACAAAGACAGGAAAAAAAAGAAGGAAGGAATCTGACATTTATCCAGGAGAAATGAGGCGTAGAAATCTTGGGTTTTTCATCAGGGGGAGGGAGGGATAATCAAGAAGAAGGGGGAGAGGAGCCAGGAGGACAGAGACATTTTATGGACAGTTAGGAAGGTTTTGTGCTGCATCACTGAGGCAAAAAAAACTGGATGAGAATGCTGTGAAAAAGATGAAAATGAAGACAAATGTTCTTTCAGATTCCCTCACTTCATCAGCAACATTTTCTTGGAGGCAAACAGAAAATTGTTACTGCCTTTTTGTGCTCGGCCGTTTTATCAGTTCTGTAAATGTTCAGTTCTTTCAGGACATTACAGCCTTTTGGTATTTGCTACTTTTATACTTTTTTAAATTATTTAACTATATTGTTCATAAAAATGCATGAAAATGTCTTCAAATCCTTCAAAATACTTGCTTCATTTTAGCTTTTAGCAACTGTTTTTCTTGTTTTAGCTTCTAACAACTGTTTTGCTTTGTTTAGCTTTTAGCTATTGTTTTCAAATTTTGATTTCTACCTAATGTTTTGTAAATTTTAGCATTTAGCTACTGAAGCTAGTTTTGGCTCCTATCTATTGTTTTGCTAATTTTAGCTTTTAACTATTGTTAGCTGGTTTTAGCTTTTAGCTACTGAACAGATAAGTTTAGCTTGCAGCTGCAGTTTTGCTATTTTTAGCCCCTTGCATCATTTTAACCTTTAGCTACTACAGTGCTGGTTTTAGTAGTAGTTTTCAGCTACTATTCTGCTGGTCTTAGCTTTGAGCTACTGATTTGCTTGTTTTAGCTCCTATCTACTGTTTTCTAATTTTGGCTTTTTGCTTCTTTTCCACTGGTTTTAGCTTCTAGCACTTGTTTTGGTCAATTTAGCTACTGTTCTGATCATTTTAGCTTTTCCCTACTGATCTGCTAATTTGAGCCTTTAGTAACTGTTTTGTTTTGTTTTGTTCTTCTGTTTTTTGCTTTTAGCTTTGTTTTGTTAATTGTGGCTTTTAGCTTTTATTCAGCTTATTTTAGCTTTTGTTCTGATAGGTTTAATTTTAATAGTTCAGTTTTTTTTTAACATTCTGTAACCCAGCAGTCAGCATCTCTGCATTTTTAAGGAAAATGCCAATTTTTTCTGGTTTCTCTGTCAAAGAAGCAGTTGTGAAGCAAACAAAAACTCTCTAATAAACGAAGCGCGCGGCTGACTTTCACACCAAGCGTTTGATTCCCTGGAAGCCCTGAATCAGAAGTCCCTGGATCTGGTTCTTGTTTTTGCAGGATGGCTCCAAATACAGATGCACATAAAGCTGTGTTTGACTGTGGCTCGTTGAGAGAGGAGAGCTGAGCTGAGGCTGACCGTAATCACAAATACAAACAAATAAACAGAGGCGCTTTGCTGTTCCTTTTACAGTAAATCAATGTGGGCAGTGTGTTTTTGTGAACCTGCACTCATACACGTGTCTGTGTGTGTGTAGAAAGCGAATGAATATGGGAGCTCTGAAACAGGTAGATTACTTTGGCCAGCCATCAGTCAGACGAGATGGAGACCAGAGGCAGCAGCAGTGTTGCTGATGACACGCTGATCATCCAGACCACACACAGCTGCAGGCTGCAGCACTGACCCCTGCTGGGAGAACCGGGTCATTACAGGAGGACTGCTTTGTGGCTTCATGTGTTTTGCTGGCAGAAGTTCAGGATCTGCAGGATGTTGCTCACATGTTCTTCATGATGAGCTAAAGTTAAGTTACTTCCATCAGTGTCAGCAATTAACTGGTTGTTATTAGAAAAATATTCCATCCATTATAAAGATGGCGAGTATAGATCAGGCTTCTCCAATCCACACTTTAAATAGTTAACACAGATGGATTTATTGGTGTGTGAGTGTGTGTGTATGATAAGGACAAAAGTGCAGTTTTATTAAATGTGCAAATAATTACTTTAACTGTAAAGCTCTGAGTGTTCAGCAAGGCAAGAAAACCTCAAATGCTGCCTTAAAAAGTTAATAAGTGAAGCCATGTTTCATCCTAAAATTCATATGTATGTATGAATATATTTTTTTAATTGTTTTTAAGGAATTATTGTATGTGTGTAGTTATAGTAGTAGCAGTAGCAGTAGTAGTAAGAGTTTGATGTATTTTTCAAATTGTAATTGTTCTTGTTGGAAAGAACATTGGATTGCTATGCAGGGGATATCCTTAAAAAATAATATTTTATTTGATTCAAAATGCAGATTAAAACCTCAAAAATACTGACTTTCCTGTTATGCAAGACAAATAAGAAGCCCCAAACTGTCTTCAAAAACTGTGCCCATCAAATATTTAGCTTGAATTTCAAAATTTCAATTTTTCTTTGAAGGGGAAAAAAACAACCTTTTTAGAATTCAATAAGTGTGATTGCTATTTTAATTTTGATTGACGTTAACAACTCATTAATGAAATGTTTTTTTTTAAGAGCCACTTTGACAAACAAATCATCTCATTAACAGCTGGCATCATATTGTCTACATTTGCTTTAATGATTCTTTAAAAAAAAAATGCACATTATAACAAAAAATGTTTATATGTACAGTATGTTAACAATAACGTAACTGCTAAGGTTAGATTTACTTAGACTTTCTGTATATCAAATTATTTTAAACCAACTAATTTCTGTGAGTTGTGAAGTTATTCTCATCATAAACATCTCTGTGCAGTAAGTTGTATAAATGTCAAGTTCTCAGTATTATTAATACAAAGCATCTTTCTAATATTTCTCAAAACAAATCTGAATTATCCAAAATCCTCTAATTTGTCATAAAATCTGAATGCAGACGTTCAGTTTCATTCTTACAAAGACTTTTACAGCAGAAATAGATTCAATCTCTGTTTTGAAAGATGAACTGAGCCCTGTTTTGTGACAGGGAGGTGCAGTCTGCATGAGTGGGAAATTTCAGAGCCCTTGGTGGAAAAATAAATTAATGGGAGCCACTGAAGGGTAAAGCAAAAGATATCTGACTGCATGTGGAGGAGGCGAATCAAATGGACT
>JAOXNZ010000166.1:7662647-7673142 GCA_028566095.1 Kryptolebias brasiliensis
TAGGAATTTTCATGAAGGAGCCAAGCTAAATACTTGCACAGAGAAAAAGATTTGCTTTTCTAGATTTTGCAGCTGGCTCATTTCATTTGTAATCTCTGGCAGCTAAACACAAAAGACATAAAATCAAAATACAAATCAAAACATAAAAAGTGATTATAAGCAATGTTACTCTTTTCCATTTAAACACCTACTTGTTTTAAATTTCACATATTATGGAATTTAAAAAACTGAATATAACTGATTATTATTCATTCATTAATGGTGACAGCATTGATTTCTAAAAAAAGCCATTACTTTGCCTTACGGACATCATGTGCTTTTTAAAACCATCAGAAAGGATTATCCATTGATCACCCAGAACATCCATCCATCCATTTTCTGCCGCTTATTTGTGGTCAGGTTGCAGAGGCAACATGTCCAGGATGAAAACCCAGACACCCCTCTCCCCCAGCAACACTCTCCAGCTCCTCCTGGGGAATCCTTGGGCGCTTCCAGGCCAGAGAGGATACAGAATCCCTCTAGCAAGTTCTGGGTCTGCCCTGGGGTCTCCACCAGTGGGACATACCTGGAAAACCACCACAAGGAAGCATCCAGTCTAATCAGACGCTCGAACCACCTCAGCTGACTCCTTTTAATTCAGAGGATCAACAGCTTTACTCAAGAGCGTGATGGAGCGTGGCCACCATACGGAGGTGGCCCAAAATAAAAAAAACAAACTGACCAAAAGCTGAGTTTCTTTCAGGAGCACACTTCTTAAGCAATCAACCTAGAGGATTTCATTATCTGTTCTGAACAAAGTTGTAAAAATACTATTTTCAGTTGTGCCATATTATGAACTATGTTAAAAACAAGTGTAATATTCAACAATTTGATTATAAAATCTTTGCATCAAGTATGATATATGTATTACTATACTGCAGATGATTATAAGGTGATTTGACTGGTTCTAAAGTTGTCTGGCTTGCTTTAGACCAACATGCAACAATAGATCTGAGATAATGTTGCATTTGCATACACCATTGACACTTCCTCAGGAAGTGAATTTTAAATATGTCAAACAATTGCTATATAATGTTTTAGTGTATTAGTCATTTTCTTGCTGTTTTTTTAACCCAAGAGTTGTATCCAAAATTATACCTAAATATTTAACTTCATTATTGATGTTTTGACCAATAATAAAAACATTTAAGCTAAATTATTTGGTTATATGTCTTTGTAAAATACACATATAGTCTTAACATTCAGAGTGAGGCATGAAGATTTAAGCCAAAATGAAACATTAATTTATCAACTTCTTGTTCAAGGTTCTTTTCCATGTTTACGATTGTGTCATCTGCATTAAAGTTAAACATTATCTGCTTTCTTTATAATAGTAAATTAATTTATTCAAAGCTTAGGGTTTGTGTAATTAATTTATTACATCAATGAAGTTTCCACCAAATACTGTAGATTGTACTTTTTGTTAATACAGTTGTTTTTATCACACACTTACAAACTATGTTTTATTAAGACTTTTAAAACAAGTGTCCTTTCAAATATTCCAGGTCTAATATACGACTGTATTGGGTTTGAATATTGCAAAGTGACTTACTATTGTAACGGAAACAAAAACTGTACAATAAGATAATTACCACCAGAGCCACTGTATAGGGCTGTAGTAGGGAACTGGAGGTCATTCAGTAGATATTCTGCTCTCTCAGCATGACTTAAAGTGCAGTGAAAAGACCACTGCCAGCCAAACACACATCTCAAGTGTCATGTTTTATATATAGCAAGGCAGCTGGCGGAAAACTTAACAACACAACCAGCCACTAAAAACGTTCTGGCCGTTTCCCCAAGGAGCATGTTAATGCGCACGTCTCTCTTCGGAGTGAGAAACTCCAACCCAGGTTACATGCACAAACTCATTCAATCTTTCTTGTTCTCAGTTTTATTAGTAAACAAGTGACAATTCCCTTTTCACACATTTGGAATTACACTGCAAACAAGTCTTCTCAGGCATTTTGTTACAATCAATATGAAATATAGTAAAAAGCTAAATATGGTAACTATACACTGCTGATAGATGCACTGCAGATGGTGTGCAGAGATATTTTGTTTATACAAACATGGAAAAAAAAGAGAAGAAATTAATTTGCGTGAATATGATGGCATTATATCTACACTGTAAAAACATATACATAATATAGATTTAGATTCCCAGGGCCAGCCCAAGACTTTTGATGTTTTCTAATGCAAAAAAAAAACAACCAAAAAAAACCTGTTAATGTCATGCCTTCTGTTTTCTAAATTGTGAGAAAATGTGTTATATTGTTCAAACTTTCATGTAATTAGTACTTTAAATCATATTATTAAAAAAATGGATAAATTTAATGTGTCATGTGGTAAAACAGCTTTGGCACCACCATCTTTGTAGCAATAAGAAAACAGCAATATCCTACAACAACATCAAGGGACATAATAAAGTTCAGACACTTTAGAGGACTACTTCATCAAGCGATTCCACAAGATAATAACAGACTGCAGACACAGTGGTAGTAATATGGGCCAATTATTACAAATAATCAAAGTGCAGTTTTAAATGCCTTAAAGTGCTGTCCCTTTTCAATATGTTAGTTAAAGCTGTGATAAAGACCAGCTAGAGGTGGCGTCACAATGTAGTACTGGATGAATTAAGACAGAACAGAAAATATAAAAGGTAATTCCTCTGGTTTTTCCAGAGACTCAAATGGCTCTGTGGTGCTTTAAATTCAATTAATCTATGTATGAGGAAAATGGTCATCTAATTAGCAATAAATCAGATTAATTATTACCATCTAATAAAGGCTGGGAGGATAAGATCCAAGTCAAGTTTAGAGTTAAAACTTTACCACTCCAAAGAAAAAGCTTAAAAATTACAGAGTCCTACTTTGAAAACAATTACTCAGTAACTGTTCCATGTAAGATGATTTAGAAGTTTAAAGTAATACAGAAGAAAAAAAATACAGCTTTAAGCCAATTTAAAATAAGATTTGTAGACTAAACCTTTGAAAAAAATTACACAAATTATAAGCCGGTGTCGTCCCACATGTCTGTCACTAGCATCCAGTTAGAGCAATGTGAAAATTGTAAATGCAACCTCAATTAAAGTAAGCAGTAAGGACCTGGGGTTCAACACAAAAGAAACAAAAAGTGGTTGAAACAAAATCAGAAAGCAGACTCTGAAACAAAGCAGCTACAGTGATTCAGTGCAGAATTGCTGCTGTGGTTCAGTAACAGGTCAGCATGTCGACACATAATTCTCCACCTATAAAACCTGCTAATGTGAGATTTGAGCTTTAAAATACGAGTTTCCACTAAAATTAGGTCTACTTTCCAGATCTCACAGTTTTCGCCACATGCCAAGTAGTTAAGCAACACTTGATGTGGGTGCTGGTGTTGATCAAATGAGTAAAGAAGAAGGATGAAAAATGTTTATGGGACAATCTGGCAAGGCCTCACAAAAATCACCCGTCTCTATTTAACTGTTTGCAGCAAAGCAGCAGAAAACTAAAGAAGGGATGGCTCACCAGTGAATAGTTAACGCCAACAAGTTTTTTTGTTTTTTTATACACTGTGTTCAACAGAGGGCACAATAATCACAAGCCTGTGTTAATACATCTTCAGTGATTGTAAGGGGAAATGTGAAACAGATGTGAATAGATGGCAGCATTAGTGTAACATAATTAACAGCCACTGTTTTAAGCTCTGATTAAACATTGGGAGATGTTCCCAGAAAAGTCCTTCAGATCACAGAGGTATAATTACACTAATATGGTATTATTCACAAGAACTTTGCATGTGCCAATCAGAATATCCTTCAAAGCCAAAAAGAGAAAAACAACAATGCTCTTGATGAAACATTTTGAAAAACATGACTCTCTGATGTACTTGTATGGAAAAAAAAAGAATAAAAAACTATATATATTTCTGCCCAAAGCAGGCTATTATAACCTGCAGCCGAAAGGCGAAGGCAGACAATGTTTTTGCCTGTGTCTTTGTTTGCTACCAAATTATCTTATGAACCAATTGGCAAATTTGTATGAAATTTGAAGACAGTAATCACTGGATGTACATCTACAAGTGACTCTTTAGGACTCAACCCAATTCAAGATGGCCACCACAACCAACTGACCATTGATAACATAAAAATGGCTACAATTTTTAGAGATTTTAGCTGACAGTTCTTCAAGATACATACTCGCTGCACAGGATCTTTGTAGCATCAACTATTGGAGTCAACCTTGTTTGTTTGTAAGCAAAATATTTCATGAACAGTTGGATGGATTATAATGAAACTTTCAGAAAGGAATCATTAGATGTACATCTACAACTAATTAATCCAAGTCAAGATGGCCACCACAGCTAATCAACATTAGACAAAAAAGGAAATATCTAAGTAAATCTTAGAAATACTGAGCTAAAATTTGATGTAGTAGCTGAAAGTGGTTCACAACCCATACTTGCGATACACAATGTTATTTTTAAGGTTTGACCAAATCGGTTACAACTCCATCATTTCTCAACATAAGATTATTTTACTGTAAAACTTTGGCACGAAAGACGGCCGGCAATACGCATCCCTTCAAGGAATGCCAAGCCTTTAATCTCGTCTCTGTCTTCATGTTAACCTAAGCAAACATCTTGTGGCTCCAGCTAAATACTTACCCCCCAGATATCAGAGCAGAATTAACTTTTAGAAATGCTGAACTATTCCCTCAGTGTAGAGGAATTGTGCTCCCACGCATCTTTCATTTCTGCATTGTTAGTTGCATGATTAGGGTTTACATGAAAACAGCTCTGTGGTTTTTGGCTGGTTCAAAACAGCAACCACACAACAGAAGTTAAATTAAGCATTCATAATCCTCTAGTGAATGGTGACATTTCCTTCTCTCTTCAAAGTCTTAAATAAATTAGCGAGTAAACATTATCAGTAAAGACGGTTCCTTCATGAAGTCAAAAAATGTTCTGAGACATTTTGCAAAACAAAAAAGGCAATAATTTATAATCTATCAAAATAAATGGATGAGATCAAATCTCTTCAATACATTTTTTTGGTTGAAAGATAATAGATTTGTACAAATGTACAAGTATAAATACTTCTAATGATGCTTATCGAGAAGTCTGGAAATTTTCACATACAGAGTTCTTCATAAATGTACGAATGGAAGAATGGAGTCAGTTCTCAGTAAACCTGAAGTACATATTCTTCCACAAATTTTGAAGATGTCACATGTAGAGTTGCTGTTGTTGAGTGCCATAAAAAGGATTTGCTGCTGCTGTCAGAGACACACTGCTGCAACCAGACGCGGGCAATTGCAGGGTTTTGGAAAGTGTGTGTGACGTCTTTAAGCCGAAGCAAATCAAAAGCACGGGGGGGTAAGAGTGAGGGTTGGGTCACAGGTCATGTTGAGTCACTGGCATCATCAGCAGCATGTCCTGTGAGACTCTGTGGCCTGCCGTCCCAATTTGAAACTTTTTCCTGAGGGACCTCCTTCAGCATCAATAACGGGGATCCGCTTACCTACAAGGAAACACACAAATACACTTTGATACTTTTAGATCCCTTATCTCAATGCTCATATCAATCTGGAATCACATAAATGTAAAATGTAAATATATATATATATTAAAAATAAAAATATATATATATTTTTAAGTAAAGTTTTAAAATAAAAGAAACCCATTATTGAAACACAAATTATTGCTTAATTTACCAGGGTGGTTAAAAAAGAACCTGGGGATGTTCAGGCGAGCGGCACCAAGCACTCAGGAAACACACTCACTTATCTCTGTAAACGCCTCGTTGATGTTAATGGCATTCTTGGCGCTGGTTTCCACAAAGATGGCATGGATGGAGTCAGCATAGTCCTTGGCGTCCTTTTCTGGCACTTCCCTGTAAATATAAGAGATATATTAAACATAACATTCTCTCGACAACCATTAGACAATTTTGTACAAATAGTATATGGAAGATTTCAGAGTTTAATGGATGAACTGTTTATAAATCTGTTGAAGATAAAAATTACAAAATGGAAAATAACAGGATTCATAATACCTTCGAGCCAGACACTAAATATTACTTTGGAACGAAAAGGCTAAATCTACAATTTATGTTTCTGAAAACCTTTTGAGTTGCAAATTAAAGGGTAATCAAAACTGCACAGAAGCATATTTCACACCACATGCAGTATTATTTCTAGCTAAAGTTCACCTGGCGTCTGATAGGTCGCATTTGTTGCCAGCAATGGCGACCACTATATCAGGAGGGCCGTGCTGGCGCAGCTCTTTCACCCAGTTCTTCAGTGTTTGGAAGGACTCCTAATGACACAAGTAAGCACCACTTTATACAGATTAAAACATACACAGGTTATGAACATCTGATGTGACAGGTAAAGAAATATATGAAAACAAATTGTTCTTTGTAAAAACAAGAACTAGATGAGTCAATTTCTACCCCTCTTGTGTCAAAGTGCATAAATCTTTTTTAATTTATGCTTTTTTATTGTTTTGCACACAACTCTAACATTTTGTAATCTCTATTGTCTAACATCGTTGATAAAAAAATAACTTTCCACTAGTTTTATGTAGTTTATAAAATTTGATAAAAATCACAATGAAGTATCTTTGGCTAGCAGCTAATTATCTTAGCAAATCCTCAACAATAGAGAATCTTCACTCTATCAAGATGGATCTCTTTGCTTCCAGATTTAACATGTTTTAGCTTTTGTTTTTGAAAGTGTCCACAAAAACCCAACTTACTACTTCCAACTTTGCTTTGGACACAGTTCATTTGGTCTTATATTTAGTCTTTTTTCTGGCTCTGCCATGCTAACTCATCTATTAACTTCATCTGTAAATTTACTAAACACGAGAGTAGACATCACTGTGGCATTGATTTCTCATATTATTTCATCTCTTAAATGATTTACCTTTTCTTTTAGCAGACATGTAGGAACAAGAGCAACAAAACTAATATGTTTGTGGTTGAGAATAAAAAGTTAAACTGACCTCTTTTGTTATATCATAAACAATGATGGCTGCTGCTGAGCCTCTGTAGTACATCGGTGCCAGGGCACGAAACTACGGGAAGATTGAGAAAAGGTGTTAAGAAACAAATACTGACGATGAGTAATGTTCCTTTATCTACAGTTTAAAGGAAATCAACACTGCTGGTGTGTCTACAGCTGTCCAGTAAGCTTCATTTCTGCTTAAACATTGCTGTACGATCAGACACCATCAAATGTGAATAAATCTGTCAATACAAATAAAACTGAGCTAATTTAGACCACAGATGGTGACAAATTTTATAGGAAAACATTTAATGTTGACTCATCTTTTAAAACCTGATTTCACTTTCAATTCTTCTTTTTTCTTTGCTTGAAATCAGCACTAATAGTTCACAGTGACACAGTTTTATGTCCCACAGACTGTTGAGCAATGTTGTGATTTTGCATAAACTGTGGCTAATCCATTACACTGACACAGACTTGTGTAAATGACATCACTTGGACTGCAACAAACTCAAAACAGAAAGGAAAACTAAAACATAAAATACAGAATTACAAAACCAAAGGCCCTGCATCCTGCAGACGTGAGTCAAGAGGATGAATTTCAAACTGAAGCATGGGAAGTCTTTCCTCCTCACACATGTGAAACCTATCAAGAGAATGATGAGCAGAAAGTGTCAGAAAACTGTCCACGTGTGGACAGTTATGAAGGATCGTCATTTGATCTTAACTCACTACATCACATGGACCTGCTTCATCAAAACAGCATGTGCAACATTTCTAAATCCAAAGCTGCCTGGGAGGCTCAGACTTTGCCAGGTTTCAGTATTTGCTGGTAAAGCTCCTTCCAGCGCACAGTCAGACCTGGCTTCATCAAGAAGCCTGCTGTCTTAATATTTACTTTTTATCATTTTTAAAAGGGAATGATAGGTTTAAATACTATTTTAATATCAGTGAAAAGTATTTGACCGTGGCACACCATCCAACAACTTTAGCACGGCACCACACAGATGACAGTTTCTGCAGTAAATACATACTTTTTTTGCTTCTTTTAACTGTTGAGGTATTTTGTCTCCTTAAAAAAATGTTTAAAAAAACAACCATCAATTAAGGACTTTGGTTCCAGACATTTGTTTAGTTTTGAGCAAAACAAACCAATATTATTTTTCAAGATTCGAAAATTGCTTTCTATGTGCTTTGGACTGGAGCTGTCAGCGGGGTAATAAATTTATGTGTCACGCATTAACTGATGATATTTATTTGAAAAGAAAAAACCCTGGTCTGAAAACTTGGAATGACCTCGCCTTTACAACATTTCTATTTTCCTTTACAAAGGAATGAATTAAAGATCCATCTAGGAGTGACAAAGTTACCTCAGAAAAGCACACATTCCACATAATTACAGTTGTTACTGGCCCCGAGTCCACCAACAGGAATCCAACTTGGGATATTTGGCAGAGGCACTGAGGAGCGCTCAGTCTGTTTTGTTGGCAAGTGTTGGGGCTGCTCCACCGCCAGTCCTGTGTGGTCTATCTGTGCCTTAAAACCTGAGGAGCAATCATACTTGGGCCAGATGTGTGGCCACACAGAAGCACAGAAAACATGTCCAGTGACACTGAGAGTGCTGATTAATATGTGAAACCACAAGCTGGGGGTATAATGAAAGAGACCATCTAGCTCCAATTGGGTGCAAGGTTGAAAATTTGTTTTTTGCAAAAAAAAAAAAAAAAAGGCAGCCAAGGAAACCTGAGTGGGTTATTGATGGTTGGGCACATGGCCTCATCAGGAACTGTGGAAATGTTAAAGCTTTCATTTCTGCTTGTGTTTCTGTGTATTTTAGTCAGCTTCATGTGCCTCTTTGGATTTTGATAGGCCAAAGCTTCAAACAGATTAGAAAACAAAAAGCAGAAAGGCTCAAAATACCACAACAGCTTTTTGGGAAAAATCCATAAAAGCACATGATGCATTTGCTTTTTTTAAACTCAAAAATGTGAACTACTTTGGAGATCAAGAGGCCACATGTATTAAAAAGTGGAAAAGTGGGAATAAAACAGTAAAAACAATGAAACAAAAGAAAAAAACCGGAACATTCTGCAGTGGAGTGACAGTGGATCTCAGATAAGACAGCGGTGGTGCACATCAGTGGAATGAAACAGTTTGAGTTTATCGTCTTGTCTTATCTTAAACAGAGAGGATGTCCCCTTAAACAGTATAAGAAAGTCTCCAGGGGGACGGAGGATAAATGACAAGCAGTATCTTATCTAAGCTCTCTGGAGAGAACAGCAGCAGGGATACAACAGCAGAAGATTGAACACGAGAAAGGGAAGTCTGCGCACAGAAAAAAGGAAGTGAAGTGGATATGCAAGGCAGAGAAATGTGGGACATTGTATGTGAGTCAAAGGAGAAAACTCTTCTTTAAACTATAAATATCTGGGGACTGGGGTTAGTTTTACTGAATACAAAGTTGATAATCAACATGTGCCCTCTTTGTTTGTGTGTGTTTTAAGTGCAATTATGTAAATGATAAGGAATTTTAATAAAACAGCATTTACAGCTAAACAGAAATTAGAATTACATAAAAAGTGGCACGTCATTGTGACAAACAATATTCAGAAACACAAAATATTGTGAAAGGAAACCTCTGGAACTCCTAAATTTGTGCCTGAAATGTAAAAGTGTAATGCAGAAGGACAGAAAGGAGACACAAGACAAAAGTTAAAGAGGACAGAAAGGACAGATCTTAATAGATTTGTTTCTTCTTTTTTTTTTTTTTTTTTTTCCTTTTTAGACTAAACAAAACTGACTCACTGAAAAATAACACCACATCACATATTTAAATTTTGGGAAATGAGAACTAAAACAAGAGCACAAGGAGAAGTAGGTAATTGTTGTGGTGGCAGGACTTTACCTATAGAAAGACAAATGTTGCCCCCTATCAGGAGTAATAACTAACTGCAGGATTCAGGTGCCTACAAGCTGGTTTAGGCACTGGCACTTAAAAACCATAATAAATACACTTCTGACTAGGCCACATTGATAATAAAATCAAAACTCTGAAACAGCTCGTTAATCGAACTGCAAAAGGAAAACCTTCAGAAGTAATACCAACCCGCTCCTGTCCTGCCGTGTCCCAGATCAGGAACTTGTGCAGGTCGTTTTGGTATTGCACTGTCTTGGTCATAAAGGATGCCCTGGTAAAATAAAAAATAAAAATAAAAAAAAACATCAGTGAAAGAAAAACTTTGAAGCAGTCCAATTATAAAATGTTTGTTTAAATCTGTCATACTGTCTTGCATTTTAATGAGCTTCAGTTCAGGTGTTTTTATTCATGGTTGATGTGTCATAAAAAATGTGATTTTGTGATCCTACTGTCCATTTTATTTAAGCTTCTTCTTATTTATTATAATCTTTTTTATAAGGTTTTTATCATCATGACATTTTATTGGATTATGTTTTGTGTTTTTAAT
>JAOXNZ010000166.1:7715042-7729176 GCA_028566095.1 Kryptolebias brasiliensis
CATAAAATCCTCTGACTTCTCGATCCATGAACATGCCCACTGCGGACCTATTTTCAGTCACTTCGGCTATTTTTACAGGTAAACAACCGCACTTGGTAGAAGCAGCCGTTCACAAATTTTTAATCTAAGGACCCATTAACCATCCAATTTAGTTTCTTGCTGACAATGCGATGTCTACCTTTAAGGAAGAAGGCCAGAGAAACAATAAAATGGACATGAAAGGGACTCCTTTGCTTTGAAACATTTCAAAAAGAGCCCCCCAGGTCACCAATGTTGGTTTCTTTGGCAAAGCCTGCTGCTGACGAGAACTCAAATATGCAGGAAACCAAAGTGTAGCTGATGAACAAAAAGCACAGCTGAACCTTTGTACGAAACTGGACAAACACCCAGATCCTGGCGGTTTATAGCAGGTTATGTGATAAGATGATGAGTGGTTTCACAGAACAGTAAACTCAAGGGGACGATGGTAGGACTTCCTACAAGGTGTATTTCCGGGGAAGTCAGTAAAAACGCCTGATAACATCACCAATTCAGGATTTCAGAAAGAAAAAAATGTCTGTAAATTTACTTTATTCGACTGGGTTAAGACCTACTTCGATCATCGACTTTTAAACCAGGAGGAATGTCATAAAATGGTACTTTTACATAACTGTTTTGCAGCATGTGTTGATGGTTAACGTGACAGAACGTGTGATTGTTTTTTTTTATTAATTTTTTTTAAACTAGTGAACTACACTGGTCCACCCACACCACAGTTATCTAATCCATCATCTGCTGAGAAGGAGCAGAAATTAAAACTATAAAAACCTTTGTTTGAAGAACTTTCAGAGGTTTCCCTCTTCCCAACAAGAAAAACACGCGGCGTGAGCGGCAAAAACGAACCTTTCGAACAGTATCCGGACAATAAAAATCCCCAGAGCCAGCGGCAAAGCGGCCAACAAGTGTCCAGCTTTGGGATACTCCACCCCGGGAGCTGGGTCGGCCAGATCCGCCCAGGTGACGTTGTGCGGCAGCCAAAACCTCTCGTTCCAGAACCAGGCTGAGAGAGCGGCCATGTTTTACCGCCTCCTCGTCCCCGGATACTCGGAGGACAGTTGTTTCTCTTCTGAAAGAGAGAGGATACGTTCAACTTTTCCTCCACACCGCCTCACTTGTTTGACGATTTGCCACACTCAACTTTACCGCACCAAAATGAAGCCCGCGCGAGGAACAGTTCCGCTTCCGGTCAGGATTTTCAAACCAAAACTTTATTTTTTTATTGCGTAAACGCCAGGGTAAACAAACCACTTTACATATGAAGACACAAACAGGTTTTTCTTGTTCACTTGTTGGTTCTAATAATGATTGTGTTGTTGTGTTATTCAAACCTTTTTTTTTTAAAGATATTTGTTTTGAGTCATGTTCTTTATATTTTTGTGATTACTGTAGGTTTTTTCTTTGGAGCCCACTGATGACATACAACATAGGGTCTTGAGATGATGAAGCTTAAAAATATCGGTTAGAATGTTTTTTTTTATTATTATTATTCCCAGAATGAATTAAAGCAGGCATCAAAAAATAATCAAAAAAAGTTAGAATTGTCGCCACAAAACCGTTGTTTAATGACATTTTAGCAATGTTTGCACACGTCAATTAGCTCAATTAACAATATTTGTGATCACAAATCTGCTCCACTGTTCTCGACTTGTATTCAGTCTTCTAGACAGCTGAACTTAAACTTATTTTCATTAATCAGGGTGAAGAAACGTAAAAACGTGCGTGGTTCCGCCATAAACAACTTTTATTTTGTAGTTTTGAAACCACTGCAACGCCGTTTCCGGTTGTTTTCAGCTAGCTTGACAGCGATTGGCTGCTGGCCTGAGATGAAGACTGGAATTGAGGAAGTGAAGCAAGTCCCGCCCCCCTGAGTTGAAGGGATGGGCATATATCCACCACATGGCATCTCAGCTCATTTCGGTTTTTATTCCGAAAGTCAAACTGTGGTTTTATATTTTTACGTTTCATATTTTAGCTGTTTTAATGAACCTCAGTTTAACAGCTCATCAATTCGCCCATAAAAAGTAACTAGAAAGAGGCAGAAAAAGATGATGCGGGTGGCGGGTCTATGATTGATGTGATGGCACACCCAAGTGGTCAGTGAGGGTATTACAACCGTGTCGAGAAATATGTAATATATTGACTTTATTTTTTATTGACTTTGCTTTCAGGTAATCTCAATTTATTAAAAATATCTCACTAATTGTTCAACTTTAAATCACTTCATAGACGTCATTTTTATACAAATATCAGGATCAAGTATTTCAAAGGGAACATCCATCGATCTATCCATCCATTTGTGTTGTCAAGTTGGAATGAGGCAGCTGCATTGCTGTCTGCTCTCTAATTATAGATGGACATTTGCCCCTTTGGAGGGTGTATTATTAGATGTCTCAGAGGACACTTGGCTCAATGGGTATTCAAGGGATCTCAGTGAGATAATCCAAGTTAAACAAGGGGCAATCCAAATTACTTCACATACACACATGAGCAAAAAGAGTTTTTAAATTGTATTCAGAAATAAACACGGATGACTTATGAAGCAGGATATTTAAGGTTTCAGTTCTAGGCCAGAGGAAACAGGATGTCAGTGACTTACAAACTCTGAACATTCAAATGAAAAAGAAATGTTTGAATTTTCACAAAATGATTGTTTCGGTACAAGCAATGATTCTTAGTGAGCAGTGCAGGACGTCACCTATGGGGACTGTGACTGAGACAGGTTGTGTTCTTAAAGAAAGGCTGATCTCAACGCTGGTGAAAATGGTAAAGGTGAAGAGTTTAGAGTAGCAGCCAGGCTCAACTCAGGTCAGGTTACAGCGGCGCTGCTTTCCCAGTCTGTATGAGCGGATCACTCAGGGCACCAACAAATAAGACACGATAACAAACACAAAGTAATAAAAGGTTTAATAATTTATTGAAAAATACATTTTGAAATGTAACTTGTTGCACTTTTTTAAAATGAAAAACATCTAGTGGGAGTGGGTTTTGTTCAGTGCTTTGTTAAAATCAACTTTTAATAAAGGTACTGTTAGCTTATCAGTCCATGTACGGCACAGCGATCTTAAAATGTTTAAGACTTGGAAGAATTAAATTTATCAATCAGTAAAAACAGAAACAGAATGAGTGTTTCTGTCAGGTTCAGATTTTTTTGTGGAGAAACAAACTGACTTCATCAAGAAAGATCAAGACCAAACGTCACCCAAAGTGTCACCCCCATTAACATCTTGGTTATACAGTAGCTCCAGGGTAAGTCTTTCCCAACTTCCATCCAATCCACGATTCCTCATGTCAGATCTTCACATGTGCTCTGGGTGGTTTTGCAAACACTTGATGAAGTCCGTGACTGGGTGGCCGTTGAAGCAGATCTCCTGAACAGCAGTGAAAAGAGGAAACCTGCAGTAAACAGAGAAAAGCTCAGCCAAAAACAACTGATTTCTCTTGATCCCAAACAATAAACAAATTAAAGGCCCAGCACTGCTTTCATGCCAGAGTTTTAAACTAAGACCATCTTATGATGAGAAGGAACGAGTTATAGCCGTTTTGATTATGTGCAATCTCATGCAAGATCTTGTGAGACGTGTTAGTTCTGAAATGATGACTCTCAGCTACTACCACACCAAAGTTTAGCTCAATATCTGTAAAACTGACAGAGTTCTTGCTATGCTTGTGTTTTCTAAGGTCCCTTGGCTGTGGCGGCAAATTTGAATGGGTTTGACTCCAAAAAGTTAGTCAGCTGTACATTTAATTAGTACTTTCTGAGAGTTTAATTAAAATCTGCCCAGTGGTTCTTCAAAATATTTTGCTAACACAACAGACAAAACAAACACGTGCATAAACACACACACAAACACCCAACCTTCAGCAGCAGGTGATAATAACATATGAAGCTTTAAATGTTCTGGAAAACTTATCCCAAAACATTAAGTTTTAAAATGAGCACTCCAAAACTATTTTAGTCTGTTATAATAATGAATATCTCTTTAAAAATCAATTCAATTTAATCAAACCTTTGTTCTGCAAATAGAATCCCAACTAAAAAAACTTTCTTTGCATTAGCGTGTACACATACTTTGCATTTTCTAAGTAATGTGTACAAGACAGACTTACTTTTCCAACATGTTTTTCTGTTTCAGGATTACGTAGACTTCACTTGCTGTGGCCGGACCCTGAAGCTTCTGCCCATTCAGCATCTCGTTCTCCAACTGCTCAATGCTCTAAACACAAAAATGTGCCACAGCGGTTTTTATTTCAACACACACAAAAAAAGACAGAAAACACCAAAGAGAAACATGAAGGAGATAAAAGCTGCTCCATACTTTGCCTGTTTTAGCAAATGCCTCTCCAATCTTGCGATTGCGGCCTCCGTAGCAGGTCGTGATGAGGTCAGCGACGCCGCAGCTCTCCAGGAAGGTGGTGGGGGAGACGGGGCAGTTTGTGCAGAAGACCTTGGCGAAGGCAATCATCTCCATCAGGCCGAGACGAATCACCGCTGCTTTGGTGTTGTCACCGAACCCCAGGCCATCACAGAAACCTGCTCCCACCGCCACGATGTTCTGCAGAGAGAGTAGAAGGCAGAAGCTGAAGTGACTGTTCTGTTTAATAATGCACATGGAAACTCAAAATCTGTGGGGAAAAATATTCTTTGAAAACTATCATCTCCAAGCTGCAGACACTTTGAACTGGTGTCTGCCTGCTGGATTTATCTCTTTGCTATTTATGCATCATATCAAATATAAATTTGAAAATAAAAAACCTCCTTACTGGCAAATAATCATCGCCACTGAAGGCGAAGCAGGGAGAGATAATGTTTTTACCCATGTCTGTGTGTGTGTGTGTGTTCTGTTGCATTAGCAAAATATCTCATGAACCACTGAACAAATTTTAATGAAACTCTCAGAAAATAATTATTAGATGTACATCTACAACTGATTATCTTTTGGAGTCAACCACATTCAAGATGGCCGCCACAGCTAATTAACCCTAGCCTCCACAAAAATGCTGTACGTCCAAAACTTTTACAGATATTGAGCTAAAACTTGGTGTGGCAGCAGGTGCAAGTCATTCAAAACACACGAGACTGTGCATGATGTGATTTACAAGGTTTGACCAAAACAGCTGAACCTCCATCATTTCTCAACATAAGATGAATTTAGGTTAAAACTTTGACATGAAAGGCAGTGGGTGATGTGCATTCCTTCAGGGAATGCTAGGCCATTATTTTGTAAAACGTTTTTGTTTAATTGTGGGAGATTTAACAGATGAAAAACATCTATTCATACACATATTGCAGCTTTCCGTAGTTATAATTTAGTTATTAAGTTATAATGTACATTAAGCACATATTGTTTTGAGTCAAGAAGAGTTTAGTGAAGAAAGGAAACCTTGAGCGCCCCGCAGATCTCCACCACATCAGACTCTTCCACCACAGTCACACGGAAGTTGGGGGTCTCCATCAGCTCCTTCAGCAGCGGTCCCACTGCCTTGTCTCTGCACCCTGAAATAACAAAAACATCATCATCAGTTGTTTATGTGCTTAAATCAGACATTATAAAAATTTCAAAATTAATTGATATCTTGAATTGTTTAATTCAAGATTTTCACCCAAATTGCTCCTAATAACAGCTGAGTTGTGTTGAGGCGTCTAAAAGCTGATTGGGTAAAACAATAACTGAGGCTTGAATAATAGTCTATAAATAAAAGCTTTAATTAAACACAAGTTTTTATCCAGTCATGCTGTCCACAGAGCATGAATCACTGTAAATTACCATGATGATACTCTGACATGAGAATAACACTTTTTACAACATATGGTGGTGAAGTTATTAAGGAATCTGTATTAGGCTCATTTACAGGTTCATGGTTTTATTTAGTGTCTCTTTAAAGAAATGTTTATATGCTTTATGTACTTCCTGTGACTTTCTGTTGGAAATACTTTGTCTTTGCTGTTGTCTATTTAAAACGTCTCCCTTCCCAAATCCCCAGCCTCCCTGAACTCATCAAAACTGGTCAAAACCTGGATACAGTTTTTTGGAAGAAAGAAACTCCAAAAGGAGTGAAACTTAGTTAGTTTGCAGAACCTTAACATGCATAAAAATCTACACCCTAAACCAAAAGCAAGAAGGGAATTAAACAGCTCAGTATGTCCTATATTATCCGTAACCTCCCTTACCGATTGTTGTTTCACAGAACTTCTCATCCGCCACCTCATTAGCGATGTTTGCACCCATGAGGACGGTCATGGTGATGCCCAGTCTCCCTCGGATGACCTCTGTGATGAGCTTCAGACCCTCGGGACCTGCATCTACACCCTGGAGTTAAAGAAAAAAAAATCATGTAAGATAAATTAATGAAAACAAATATTATGGCTAAATGAAAAAATATATTTCCACTGGTTGACTGCAGAGGTTTTCAAAACACGAGGCGGACCTGTTCCATATCAGCTCACTGAGAGGACGGGGCGCCGCCAGAAAGTTTTCAAATGACGGACCAGATGGGGGGCCACTGATAATCTTGGAGTGGCACAACAAAACCAAAAGCCATAACAGAATTTCAGGAGTTTTATTATTCATATCTTATTTGAAATAGCAATCCTTGAAAGGCTGTATATTGCCAGCTATAGATCATGTGAGAGCTGTAAGCTCAAAGGGTGTGATGGAGATGATGCTTGGCTACTACCACAACACATTTGAGCTCAATATGTGCAAAATTGACAGTTATACCAGTTTTGTTTTTATTTTATTTTTTCCTTTTCTAAGGTTGATTAGCTGTGGCATCTGTTTTTTATTGGGGAGACTCCCAGGAGTGACTCAGGACTCAGAACTAATAAATGCTTTGGTCTGTATGTTCTTATGGGATTTAGCAATGTTTGTTTTTATTCAACCAAAATTATTTGCAAGTTGCCCAACATAATTCCTTCAGGAACTGAGCAAGTAAACTGAAGAGGAGTTAGTTTTTTTCTCTTTGAAAACCTTTGCTTTAGTCTGTTTGAGTTTGACAAACCTTGATGAGAGACATTCCAACAGCATCCTTCTTTATGTGATCTTTAATGGTGTCACACACTCTCCCAATGAACTGGTGAGGAACCACAAAGATCAGGATGTCGGCTCCCTTCACAGACTCAACCAAGTCTGGAACGGCCACCTGGTGAAAAGACAGAAGACTCATTTGGCAACACCAAGTGAATCTGGACCAGCATTCTGAACTCTCTCGGCTATAAACAGGTGCTACAGGTTGACAGATAGAGTGCTTTCATTTCAGACTCACCACGTTGGGAGGCAGCTTGTGACCGGGCAGGTATTTCACATTTTCATGGTCTGTGTTGATGATTTCTGAGAGTTTACGGTCGTTCACCGTCTCCTCAAATACCCACATGTTTACTGTGGTGTCAAATTTGTCATATTTGGCTGCGTTGGCACCCACAATCTTGGCAATGGCAGATCCCCTGTGAACATGATGACACATGAGGACTAGTCTGGTGTTGGAATACTGGCTGGTTCAAGTTTATTGCATCTTTCAAAATATGGTCTGTTTTACTCTATGACATAGTAGTAGAAAAAACAAATCTTTATTTTATGTGTTTTAATGCATAAGAAAAAGTCTCTATGTAAGAAGTTTGTGAATTTGGAAGCGTAACTGGTTATCAAAGACAAAATTTAAAGAAATAATTATTTGTATTGTCATTAAAGTTGGGCAACATGATGGGTTAGGGGTTGGCACTGTTGCCTCACAGCAAGAAGGTTCTGGGTTCAAGCCCCGGGTTGAGCCTGCAGCCTTTCTGTGTGGAGTCTGCATGTTCTCCTGGTGTTTGTGTGGGTTTTCTCCGGGTGCTCCGGTTTCCTCCCACAGTCTAAAAACATGCATGTTAGGCTGCCTTCAGGCCCAGACCTCCCTTCAAAAAGAGATCTGTGATCTCAATGGGATTTGCTTGATTAAACAAAGTTAGAAGCGCTTTAAATAGTATTGAGAATATTTGTGTACTTTTAATAAATTCCAACTCAAATGCTGTAACAATATTACAAAACAAATCCACACAGTTTTTAAACAATTTGTATTGGAAATAAAAAAAATGTATACATATTTTACATATTCAATGTTTATGCTTCAGTCAGATCAAATTTCTCATAAAAAAGGTAAACTATAGAATGTCTGCGTCTATTTTGTTTATTTATTTTTAATTAAAAGCTATGTGGAGAACTTTGCTTTTGTATGACAAGAGGGGCCCTTTACTGACACGCTGATCCACCATTTTCAGTGTAAATGTAATTAAATTCAATTAAATTAAAAAGTCTGATATCCATAGGTTATTGTTAGAAACAAAACAAATGTAAGTTAGAACACTTTAGACTAGTTCAATGTGTTCCAAGATTAGATTACCACGAACAAAACTAGCAACCTAAAATAAAAGACTTTGGTTAGAGCTTCATTTTCTTTTAGAAACAGTCACATTTACAAAAAATGATAGATGTCATTAATTTTGACCACAGGTACACTTTCTTATTTCTTTAACTTGTTCCAATATTTTAAAATGCATTTTAAATGTGGATTTTTTTTTAAAGGTACTAATTGCAAAAATGAAATATAAAACAAACTATCCTGAACCATATGAAACTAAAACTTTACTGCAGTAGGTTTCCAGATATATTGATATACAATTCTGAAATGTGGGTACACACTCAATGTAAATAAAATACTCAGCTGAAAACTACGTGGAAGCTTGAGTCATGTGACTGACCTACATTAGTCTAAACAAATATGGTGGAACCACACAAGCGCAGAATCTCAGAGAAGATGTTTAGGTGGAAATATAAAGTAGATCTGCTGCTGGATGCAAAAGAAAAGAGAAAAGAGAAATATCAAGACTAAATACTGCAGATCAAGCAGGGTGGTGGAGCATCATAAACACAGAGCTCAGCCAAACTCCTTCTAGTCCAGTTAGTTTAATGTTAATTTTAGTTTTGTTGTTTAGTTGTCTGATGTTAGTTTGACCTATTTTCACTCACTTTGTCTGTTTCCAAAAGGAAACAAACATACATGTAGTTGGCTCCCGGTCGCAAATTTTGCTTATAAATTTTTATTAAAGGACATGTTAACCATCAATATGAGAAACCGGTCTTCATGACTTTGCAGTGAGGACCCTTAATCTGATTTGTTGCTGCCTGAGCCAACAAACAACAGCACCTGAAAAACAGTAATACCACCTTAAAAAGACTTAATGTCAGCTGATATACCATTTCTTCACTAGAGAACAGCAGTCAACAGGTACCGAAGCTCCATAATGGAAAGAATAAACATCATATGACTTTAATGGTTTTTGAATAAATGAATACAATTAAAAACCAGCAGTCCATTTCACCATGTTAGATCCAACTGTATCTGTAATAATGATGAAATACATTATTAATTGCCCACATTGTGACACTTCAACCACTTCAAAAACCATTGAGAAGTTTCTCTGCAGAACAAAATCTAATGTAATGAAGTAGCTGCATCCAGCACTGACTAAATGTCAAACTGTCTGAAGGACATCAACACCACATGAAGGCTGAGTCAGCACAGATACTGTGAGGACTATTAAAATGCCATCTTTAATACAGATTTCAAAGTTAAGGACTCGAGGAGTCAGCAGCACTTTAAAAAAACACACGCTCTGCAGCCTTGCAACAAAAAAGCAGGGGGTTTGGAAAGTTTATCAATCATTTATCTGCTGTTAAAGTTGCACAAGTTTGCCAACTTGCAAGTACAAAAGCTCCTCTGCGTGCTGAATCTTATCCTCTGAAGCACACTGAATCCCCCCAGCTGTTCCCCCCCCTGTCTGAACTCCAAACCCTCCACTCACCAGTTCCCAGAGCCGATCACACACACTTTCTTAGGCGCTGCCATCGCGGCTTTGGAGCTGCTGCTGGTGCAGAGACGGACTGAGGAGCAGAACAGACTGGATCTCTAACAGAACCACAGCTGAGGATCAGGAACACCCCCCTCTGCTGATGGTTGGTCTGCTCTGTCGCCCCTCACAGACAAAACAGGAGGGTCCAAGATCCACAGGAGTCCCAGCCCCCCCTTTTTTTGGCCCACAAAGAGCCCCCAGGACCCAAAGACCACACCTCAGACTTGATTACATCTGCTGTTATCACAGAAAATAAATAAAGAAATAAACAGAGCTGAAATGACAGGTTGAGCAACAATTAATTAAAGGCCTAGCATTCCTCAAAAAAATGCATATCACCCGCCTCCTTTCATGGCAGTTTTTAGACTCATTTAATGTTGAGAAATAATGGCGTTGTAGCCATTTTGGTCTAACATTTAAATTAACATTATATGCAATCTTATGCATTATTACGCTCAGAGTATGTGTTGTGAATGACTCTCAGCTACCACCACATCAACTTTTATCTCAATATCTGTACAACGGACTGTGTTATAGCTAGTTTTGTGTTTTCTATAGTTGATTAGCTGCGGTGGCCATCTTGAATTAATTTGGCTCCAAAAATGAATCAGTTATAGATGCACATCCAATGATTATTCCCTGAAAGTTTCATTAAAATCTGCCTAGTGGTTCAGGAGATATTTTGCCAACAGACAAACAAAGTTGACTCCACATAGTTAATGGCAGATATTGCACAATCTGTTAGCGCTCAGAGTACATGTTGGGGATCAGTCTCGGCTACTACCACACCATATTTTAGGTCAATATCTGTAAGACTGAGTTATAGCCAGATATTTTCAGGTAACAGACACACAAACACCATTTGCCTTTGCCCTTCAGCAGCGGGTGATCATTAAATCAGTTAAACCCAACTTTAAACAACCATTGGTGCTTGTCCATGTGTCATTAGTTACTGGCAACCATTTAACACAGAAGTGTCACATGTGCATGATTACATTTTGAACCCGGGGTTAATGAACTATACCGACTTGTGACCTCTTACTAAAGAGCTGACTTAACATTTCAAAAGTGATAAGCTCTTACAGCCTTCAAGCAGCTCAGTTCCAACAAGTTTTTAAGTACAGAGAAGAAGAAGTTTCCCAAAGAAAACTTTTTTTTTTATAAACATTGATAGTGATTAAGATGTATAGCTGTCAGAGAAGGAGCCTCTAGAGTTTCAAATCCAGGACAAAAGATTTATTGGCCAAAATTAAAAACATATATCTGCCCAAAAACTCAATATTTAGGTGTATCCAAACTTGATAGCAGTTTAAAAGATTAGGAGCCAGAACTTTTACATATCCTTTATTATAACATAAAAACATACAGAAAAATAGGTTTGGTCCATGAAAAAAGTTTGCAGATTCACATAATTCTACAGTCCACCCAGTGTTGTTTCACATCCCAGAGGTTCCCCAACGATCACTTCAACTCTTCCTGCCCAAACCCACGTTAGTGTATTCTTGGGATTTATTAATAAAAATCACACAGCAAAGCTCCAAATGACACTCATCTCAACCTCCAACAGGATTAAACCCATATCTGGGTGTTTTTAGTCAGTATATATAGAAACTACAGCTCTTCAAACCTGCTCTGCCACAGGGCTTCTCTGCACATCATTACAAAAACATGAAACTAAAAAAATAATAATAATTATTAATAATAATAAAAATCAAAAGTCTGAATTCTTCAACTTAAAGGTGACACAAATCTGACAGCATGTTGCTGTACAGAGATGTGGCTCCTTAAACATGATGGTCAAATTTACGTAAAGAAGAGCCAAATCACTGCACAGAAAAATGGGCTGATAAATATAAATACTGCTTCAGATTGTAGACAAAACCTAAGAAAAAAAAAAAAATCCGCCCACTTTTAGAGATACAGATTAATTTCACATCCATCTGAAGTGTTTTTGCTTAGTATTTACAAAACTATATAGACTAGAGATACCCATACTAGCTACTTTAATGATTATTTGTACTAGCTAACAAGACAAGTATGGATGTAATACATTTTATCAAACAAAGATTACTAATAGTAAAAAAACAAAACTTCATATCAAATGTGAACTAAAGATAACCGCTTTGCCACAAGGATGCACGTTCTGCTGTGATTCAGAGCTTTAAATGCTGCCTTTACAGACTGACACGGTCAAAACAAATACAACTAAACTAAGTGAGAAATAAACAGCCAATATGCAGCAAAAAAACCTCCAGCTGATCACAACACAATCACTAGAAACTTTGACCTCAATGGGAAGGTACTTGGACAATGGCTAGGAGCGTAAAATATAACCTCTCTCTATCAAATAGAAACAGAAAACCACAGCAGGTTTAATGTTCTTTTGTTCAAGAGAAATATTACATTTAAAGTTTCCAGATACAATCTGCCCTCTGTCTTTTCATTTGTGTACAATCTGTACTTTAAAGTTAACAGTGTATTAAAATGAAAGGAATGCCTGCAGGTTAAGACGTGCTACAGAACATAAAAATGTGCTCAGAGAACTGCAGTAAAAAAAAGAAAAAGAAAAAAGGAAAATCTTACATAAAATCCAAAGACGGAACGTAAAATTATTCTTGAACCGAATGGTGAAAAAGAAAAACTGACATCCTAATTTAACAGTAAAGTTGTCATCTAGCATCAATGTGTCTGAAAACTGTGAGGAGTTCAGTTTGAACACCCCACACACACTAAAACACACGCACACAAACAAGTTGTATCCAACAACACAACTCTTCATCCCCATCTTTAAAGGACGTTCTGTGGACAAACTTCTTCAAGTGTTCCTGATGCCAAGCGCCTGCTCCAACTCCTGTCGCCTCTGCTGGACCTGAAAGATGGTTTTATTGAGACAAAGCAATCATCAGGACATTTGATGATTAAAAACAGCAAAAACAGGTATAACAAAGACAAAAAGGCATATTCAGAGGGCACTTCAGGTATATTTTACATGTCAAAATTTCAAGACAGACCATTCAATGACTGCTTGGACTTTTCTGTTCAGATATCACTAACTGATGTTTAGAGTTAGCTCTGGAAGCCATGAAGGCGTTTGTACATTTTCAAACTTCAGATCTTAAAACATATTCTGCTTTCTATCTGAGCAGCATTTTACTGCTCTGGATTTGCCAAAGTCAACATATTGAGAGTAGGGATGGGCAGTGATTAGACCGTCTATTTCTGCCATTGTAGTTTATTTTGAAAGGAACAGAAAGTGGAACTATGGTAACAGGTGAGCTCAGAATACAAGCATCCTCATCCACAGTGATCCATTGGACCAGTGAAAATTGAGGAGTATCCAGATTCCCAGCTAGCATGATTAGATCAGCACCCAAAGCCTCTGCTGATTAGGTTTTTTAGCTGCAGGACTTAAGCTAAGTAAACTTGAATTCAAGTCCCAACTGTGTGGATACAGTGCTTGTTTTAAGCAAAAACATGAAACAAAACGCAGTAGCTGAGAATATCTGAAAAAATAAATAAATTACTGACGAATACAGAGATTGCTTTTGCTTTTAAAGCTCATCACTAATTGTGAGTGACGCCAAAACTGACTTTGATGCCTGATTTGAGTGAGCAAAGTGTCCAGACAGACACGCCTGAGTCAAAATGCTAAGGACGTTTCAAGCCACTTCCAGATGTGATCTTAAAACTGGTTAAAATCAGTCAGAATATAGTTTAAAAGTAATTGTGGTCATCTTTACCGTGTCTACCATGTTCCCTGTCACAGTTGAGTATGTTGGCATGTTAATAATTGGCATTAGAGGCAAAGTGAGACGTAGTTATACGTTACTAGTTTAACAGAAAATTTACCAGCAATTAGGACAATCATATACAGTTAAATCTTTCAGTATTAAAAAAGGTCAATGTATCTTCTGGCTCCTAACATAAAGTAAACAGATGCTTGTTTGGTCTTTGAATTGTTTGTTGTCAATGACAAATTTGTTGAGACTCGTAAAAATGTAAGATATAAAATAATCAACCAACTGAGGGACTATATTCAGCAGAATTATTAATAATAAAAGTTAATGACTATATCTTTACAAATAGTATTAAACTATTTCAAGAAACAACAACCAGAGATCAATGAAGAAAATAATTACTATCAGTTAAAAACAAATACAACTGATTGCAAAAGTTATTACAAATTTATCATGTGAAAATAGTGATTAATTA
>JAOXNZ010000166.1:7740176-7761220 GCA_028566095.1 Kryptolebias brasiliensis
AAAATGTTTTCAAGGTCTGTGTATGACAAAAGCTTTAAAAAGTTAATTGAGAAAAAAATATAATAAAACCAAACATAACTATTAATTAATTTTAGTTCATCTAGATACTGTGTTCCTATAAGGTACTGTTCACATCCTCAAAAATTACTACAATGTCTTAACTCACTGCAGTAAGTGCAACAAAAACAAATGCAGCCCATCAAAGTAAATCAAGTCAAGTGTTATCAAATCCACATAATTTGATATTTATAGCTACCTGTAAGAAAAACTAGCAGCAAAATATCCCACGCCTTACTGACAAGAAAACACAACCTCAACCAACTCACCAAGCCATGTGCTAGGAATTCAAACAGACGGCTTCTTGTATTTGACTGCATGAGTGCAGGCAAGATGAGTAGATAAATCACAAGTCACTGATTGCAGCTCTTCCTCCAGCAGTATGTCCAGCAAACGGGACCAATAAAGGCTAAACACACTCTCCTCAACCTGTGGTGAAAGGGAGGAAGAGTGACTGACTTCAACAATACAGACCCTGCCTTTCCCACACAACACAGTGTGAGCAGAAGGGGACTGCGTGCCGATCATTTAGTGCTTTTTACACCATACCTCAGTATAACCTTGGTTTGCCTGAGAACAACTGGAGATCTGCAGTATTCAGAACATGAATTCTTTTTGACTGTGTTGTGAAAGGCTGCCTGTGTGACTGAAAGCAGCCAAGGACACTGCAGAAGGAAAAAAAAAGAGAAAAAGATGCAGAATCCTTTCACTGAATTGTATTTCAAGTTGGCAGCATTCTTAAACGACTGAGCTGCTGCACATCAATGATAAATGATTCATCATTTTTATCAACCTTCATGAAGCACAACTATAGCGAGAAATGAAATGATCCAACAGAATCTCAGCCCAGTTAACAAAACACAAACATACAAGCTGGGAGCCATGATAATCTAATGTGATTGTGAATCTATGATTAATTCTGTTTGCTCTGAAAATATCTAATGCATGTATCAAATAATACAATCAACATCTACCAGTTTTACAAATTATCTGGTACTTAAATCACAAGATATGTTAAAAAATGAGAAATTATTGCCTAATTTCACCCAAAAAAGATGAAGATGAAGGAAATTTGCTTTTACAGACATCTTAAACCCAATTTTAAGATTTGAACCGTGATGCTGTAACACAAAGTAAGATTTGTCTTGCATTCAGCTGAACAACTTTAAAAATTTAGACTTCTGTATAATCAATATCTGCAATATATGGTAAAGGGACTGTATTTATATAGCGCCTTTCTAACCAACCAGGCCATTCAAAGCGCTTTACAACACAATCTGTGCACTCAATTACTCATCTACACACACATTAATACAGCACTCTACTACAGCTTTACAAAGCTAATTTAAAAAGGTCATTCTATAGAGTAATCAGTGCTTTAGACTGCATTCATACACAGATGGGACACACATCGGAGGCAATTAGGGGTTCAATGTTTTGCCCAGGGACACTTTGACATGTGGCATACTGGTGGAATCAAACCTCCAACTCTCTCATTGGAAGACGACTGCTCTAACCACTGATCCACAGCCGCCCCATATACAAAAGTTGATATTTATGGAGGGGGAAAAAACCTGGTTAACACTTCAAACCAAACATGCAATTCAACACAATTAAAGGGAAAGTTACAAAGCTGAAAATAGAACTAGTGATTTAGCTATCTATATACATCATCCAATATACTAGCTGCATTTTGTATGTATTATTTTATCGGTTCTGATTAAATAAAGTTAATTTTTGAAGTTTTTTCCCCCTAAAAGTGTCACTTAAATGTGGCTTTTTTGTGTCTAACCTAATGTGAAGCTTAAAGAGTGACTTTACTCAACCAGCTCCTGTTAACTTGTGAGCGCACAGTCATCCCAATTAAAGCCAAAAGCTGATGTGTTCAGGTAGATTCTCAATCATTCAGGACATGGCAAATTCTTAGAGTTTAAAAACAAGGAAACTGGACTTATTTTCTGTTAGTTGAAGGTGTTTCGCTTCTCGCCCAGGGAGCTAATTCAAATCCACTGAATTCAATTTAATTTCTAATCAAAAAAGCTCCTTGGATGAGAAGCGAAACATCTTTAACTAGCAGAAAATAAATCCAGTTGCCTTGGTTTTAAACTCTTTAAAGCTGATGTGTTTTAGATTAGTCATCTTGCTGGGATTTCGACCTCTTACTGGAAATCAACATTTCTGAATGAGATGACTCTTGAAATAGAAGAGCTGGCATAAATATATATATTTTACTGAGGAATGTTAAAGTAAATCAGCATTTCACTGAATTTAATCATTCATTCTATCAATATATAGATAATAAATTTGCTACTATGTGCTACAAAGAACCAAAATATTTAACTTTATGTCTGGCACTAGCTTGAGTCTCATGCATTACTATATTTGTTTTTCTTTTGAGAAACTCCTTTTAAGGTTACTACTTCAGGCTCATGCTATCCATTCAAAAGTACATTTGACTTTACAACATCTGGTTATAAGAGAAGCAGGCCTCCAACACACCAGTATGTTTAAACACTGCACGTTTAATTTATTTACTTTTTGTACAAAGCCCGAGCCCTCTCAATGTGCTTCTGTTGAAGAATATTGAACGAAACACAGAGTTAGCTGCAGCGGTGTTAGCAAGTTAAGCTAGCTGGCTGCCGAGACTCACAAACTAACTTTAATGTTAGCGGGCGGGAGGTTTAGCTAATTTAAACAAGTTTTTTAACTCTCACACTTAAAAAAAAAAGTTTGAGAAGGATGGCTTCTGTTTTGACCAGCCCGACAGTTTGTGTAAGAGTTGGGTCCGCACAAAGAGAGAGAGAGACAGGGGATAACATTAGCCACTAGTGACAAAGCAGCGGAGGGAGGCTTTGTTCTAGCGGACAGGCTAACGCGTCAGCAGCAAAGATGGAGCGATAGCTCACCGGGTATCCAGGCCCGGGCATCGGAGAGCGGTACATGTGGTTCTGCGTGGCCGACGACGGTCCCATTCTTCCAGAGGGGGTCCCGGGCCCCATGCCTGGTCCTGCGCCCGGTACTGGTGGTCCAGGTCCCATCGCTCCACCACCGCCACCCGTCGGTGTTGACTGAAAACCCCCTCTGGCCGCCATCTCCTCTCTGAATGTCGCCGCCGGTGAAGAAGGAGGCACGAAGCTACCGCGAGAACGAGCTGGTGGAGCGGAGGCGACACAGCGCCCCCTGATGTCGCTTTGTGGTAATGAAGTAAATACCTCCGACACAAAATGCTCTCAAAAAGTCTGAAATACCCTCTTTTTATTTATTTATTTATTGTCTCAAAGGAGCCATACATTTTTGTCATGTTTAAAATGTTCCTAATATTGGTTTTATGTCTATGATATTAAATATTAATGGCCTATGAATCATTTGGTACCAAGTGATTAAGTGGCCTGTTTTGAGTGGAAATAAAGCATTCCCATCCTTCTGAAAATGTTAAAGAACAATAAATAAACTAAAAATAACACATAACCCCCCCACACATACACACACAGTTTAAAATGTTCAAAGAAAAGTCCAAGACCTCCAGAAAGCCCTATTTGAAAAAACAAAAAACAAAACAAAGCTTTTGCTTAAGTTTTGCACTTTAAACAAGAAAATCTGGCTTTTTTAAAAAAAGAAGAGCTCAGGTATTTTGGACAGTACTACACACAGCAAAAACTTAAATGTAACTTAGTAATAATATGGAAATAAAATACAATCCATTGACACTCATAGGTGTTTTAAGTGTTCAGATAAAGAAACTACACAAAAGTCCTGCATTGAAACACTTATACCTACAAGCATGTATGTTAGCGAGACAATGTAGCTGACTTTCTGCACTTAAAATAATATATTCAGGACAAAACAGCTTTTTTTGCACTTGCACAGATTCTTATGATTGTTCCAAGTTAGATTATTCATGAAATTGCTTTTATCGTTGATAAAATTCTAAGTATTCAGTACAAGACTAAAACTAATAAGGTTTTTAATTGTGAATTACTATAATGGTTGCTTTTTGATTAATAGATTTTGTTTTGTCTGCCATGGTTCGTTGCTCAGTGATTTATTTATTTATTCTTCTGTCATGCATTTCAGCGTGTTTCTTTGATTTATACTATCTTCACCAATGCTCAGGAACATAAAATGATTATTGGATTTTGTTTTGCTTTATTTTACTTTGTTCAATAACACAGTATTTGGATATGAATAAAAAAAGACTAAAATTATTATTAAGAAAAGCAGACAATTCTCATATATTAGGAGCAGCAACTATGGCTGATAAACATTATTTCATAAGCTCATCATGTCACTTCATTCCTAAAGTTAACAGATATTTTAAAATAACTCAAAAGTACATTTTTTTATATCAATAAATAAACTTTTAATCAAAAATATTATAGTTACAATTATTTGCATATTTGTTTAACTACACTTCTTGAATAAATATGACATGCCTCTTTGGTCACATTAAAGCAGAGCTGTTGCTTTTTCATGACTGCATGCCTGTATGTTTGGTGCAGCCATTTTTTTTTCAGATTTCCCTGTTTTATGTGAGCACAATCAGTTGTGCAAAAGCACAGGTTTGAAGGTCAAACAGCTCTTAAGACTGGTGTAGAAAATTGGTAAAATGAACATAAGTTATGTAACTCAAAACAGTCTTAATAACAACACCGCAAAGTAAACCTGCAAAAAGTTACATAAGACAGCAAATTAATTTAAAACCAAACAAAACAATGTCTGGAGCCCTTACAGGGAGAAATGAGAAGGGAATGAACATTTTAAAGTTGAAACATACTATTCAACAAACATCCTATGCACTAAAGAAAAACATAAAACTCTGACAACAGTGTCCCAGATAGTTTATATATCTGTTAATTTAAAACCCGGTAATCTGCTTTTAAAACCAATTCTCAGAGGTTTTCCAGTCATCTCAAAGAACTCATCACAAATCCTTTGGGATTTTTGGCTGCGTCAGTGTCTTCTGTCTCTTTGTGTAACCCAAAACTTGATGACGTAGAGACACACCACCTGTAGCAGAACCCATTTCTCTTTTTATACCTCCTTCTTTATGTTTGGGCTTATTGATGGTGTCTTTCTAAAGTGATTTCTCTCTTTACTCATCTTCACTGTGCAAAATTATTGATAAACAACCTGAAAAGTTACAGAATGAAAGGACAGGACCAGGCTGTTTCTCACCACTGGTTCTAATGAGTTCATGTCTACTGCCAGTGGCCTGACACTGAAACTAACACATGAACAAACACAAAGCTTGAGATCTCTTGGGTCCGACCGTGAAAACCTTGAAATTAAAAATATTTTTATGTCTAGGATTTTTTATTTTTATGTCAGGATTTGTCATTGTCACTGACAGGTAATGTGAGTAACACTGCTCACTTTGTCATAATGCAGTCCTCTGCTGGGAAAAATCCTGCATCTATTTACACAAAAGTTAACATTTATCACCTTCCCCAAAACATCTCTGTGGAGCAGTCATTTTTGTAGTCAGAAAAGATGTAAGACATCCTGTAATTGAAACAAGATGAAAGCATTACAGCACAATAGAAGGTTCTACAGATGACATTAATTAATACGTTTTTTTCCCTCTTAAACCTAAAGTCACCTTATCTTCTTCTGAATGTTTACAGCTATCACACAAATCAAACACCACATCTCCTTTCATCACAGCAGGGCTTCACAAATTAGTAAGCTGTCTCTTTCCACGTTTGAGAGGTGATTTGAATTACATCCACAGCACCTCCATCTGGAAAGGTTTTTGAACTGACACATGGTCACCTTTGAATTTACGCTGTGATCTTTGGTCAGACGACAGAGGCAGAGAGATGGTGTTAAACATCGGAAGAGTCTTGTGTTTTACATTAACACCAAGTATGACCAGATGAGGTCCTGAAACAGAATCTCAACAATGCCCTTTTAAACTTTGATGCCATTAGTTTCCAAATTTAGTATGGAGCAACAGCAGTGCAAAACATCTGTCTGCATCTTCTCTGTTTGATCAGGAAGGGCCCGTGTGAGTGCATATGATGGATGAGGAGTGGAAGGGATGTTTTTTGAAACTGGGAGGAACTGAAAAGTGTCTGATGGTCTGTATTGTACTTCTTTACTGCTTTAAATTCTATGAATGGGCCTGCAAACAGTTTTAAAAATAAATAATTAAATATGGATTCATACTTAAAACAAATGAAAGGCCAAATGAGGCACGTCCAAGTTTGAAGGCTAATACAGCATCTTTTCAGTGGTATCAAACTCGACTGCATGACAATAATTAATCCTCCTAATGAACAAAATGTAAAGTGGAACCCAAAGGAGCTGCCACGGCCTTATCTATGACAAATGGCTCAGCACTCTAATTGCACTGAAAGATCTGACAGGATAAATTTATACCAGAAACGTGACTGTTCCGTCACACAGGCAGAGCTGTAGGGACGGATACAAGCTGGAGAGCAGTCAGATCAAAAATTCATATCTGTACAGTACAGTCACCAGTGGGCAGAAATCTAAAATAGCCCAGTGCACATGAAGGATCACAGGGTCGAGAGTGGCTATTTTGGGTCAGTATAATTTAGATTCAACCAGCTGCTCTAAGAATACTATGTGTATGTAAAGCTTTTGAACAGTATAAAAAGTGAAGTATTTAGATAATCAGTTTCAAAATAATATATATGTGCAGAAATATATTTATCATGGTTTTTAAATAAATACACAAAACAAAGCAGTTTGATTTTGGCTATTTGCTCTTTGCTTTCTGCACAGTACATGTGAACATTTTCAAGTATATTAATAAACAAAAGTCTCAATTATTAAACACAAAGCACTATGAAAACAAAACATTGGCAATGGAAAATTGAAGCCAATGTACAATGTGTAGATAATTTTTAACCTGCTGACTTTTAGGGTACAATCATATTGGAAATGACTAAACAAAGCCCACCTCTCTGAGGGATTGTGCATATGGGGTATAATATCTGCATCACAGCTGATAATAAGATGAAATAAAAGGATTAAGAGGGAATTACCTCTAATTTGTGTGTGAGTGTGTTCAGTAAGAGCACACAACAAGATTAAATTGTCAGATATGGGTGAAAACAGAAGCACAACACGTTTCATTAAAGCACAAACAGAGATTTCCTGCATAAAAAGCCCTCCCCCCTCTGTAAATCACAACCAGCTGCTTGTGGTGATTAGCTGAGGATGTTCCAGCATTTTAAAAAGGGCAGACCATTTGAAATAGATTCAATTACAGGGGCATCTGCTTGTTGTACTGTCCACAGTTTGGCTTCGTGTCAGCCAGCAAGGTGAGGGCAAGGAGGGATCAGTTATCTTTGATCTTTCAGTCCGGGGGGCATCGAGGGCACATGATGTTTTTAACCTCATTCTGAAAGGAGTGATGCTGTTTGCCAGGATTTTAGGACCTGCCAACATGGAAAACTGAGTAATTAATACCCTCGAGACTGCAGGAAAGTCATGTTAATCCCTCATTTTTGTTGAAGCTTTTTAGTTTGTCTGAACTCCTGCTGGTGTAACCACCACCTCCCGCACAGCATCCCCCCTGCTTTGCCCATGGAGGCTTATCAGGATGCAGCAAGCATCTCCTGCAGGATTCCTGTCACTAGCAGGCAGCCCTCCTGTATCCTGACCCTCCTTCCAATTTTCTCGGATGCAGACTGTCACGTAGACAAAGACACAAATGGGAGCAGAAAATGAAGAGTTTTAATCTTTATTTTCTGATTAATTTGTCTTCTTGGCAGGTACAAGAGAAAATAAAACCATCAATGGGGAGAAGTCATGTTTCAGATACTCAAAACAGGAAACTCTTCATTAGATGTAAGTTTATCTGGAGCTTTAAGCGTGTATATTAATGTGTGGTTGCCAGCTGAGGTTTCTACTCTGAAAAAATGAAAAATGAATGCACACTCATGTTTGATGAACAACTTTCCCACTCAAAGATATCATGAAGGATTGATAAGGCAAAAAAAAGGGAAATATCTCATTTTGAAATGACCCTTGTTGCCGGGTAGACGTGGACTGATGTGCATCTGACCAAGTGACAAACATGATTTTTGTTTCTAATATTCACAGTCATGCATCACGGAGCAGCAGTTGGCAGCACCAGATGCTCAGCTGAAAATGAGAAAAGTCACCCAAAATGTTTGGCTGCTGGCTGATTGACAATCTTGATTAAACTTGAATCGGCTGAGCAGGATATTTCTCATCCATCCTTTTGTCATCTAGCTGCTGAATGTGTAATTGCATTTGAAGAACATGAGCTAAAAAAAGAAAAGAAACAACACCAGTATTGACTTGGAGCCTTTTAACTGCACTAAAAATGAATGGTTAATAGAGATAAACAATATCTTGCTTAATTCCACAGTCCTACCCCTAAACTTTTTTTCTTAAAGCAGATTTAATTCTAACAAAATGTTGTGCAATGCAAAACTGAAGATTATATGTTGATTAGAGGAAAACGGGGATAGTAAAGTGCCTTGAAAGATGCCTAATCAGATTTCTGAGAGCTACTCGCAATTAAAAACAGGCATTTGTATTTGGTGCTGAAAAATTAATTATGTTGCGCCTTCTTGCCAATTCAACCACATAAAAACTAAAAAAAACCTCTGAAGACAAATCATTTTCTAAAATCATAGTTACATTTTATTTATGCCTTCATAACTAAATAGACAATCCTATAACCTGAAGAAAGGAGACAGGATTATCAGGCAATACTGAGTAAATTTTATAAGAAATAAAACAAAAACACAATATTAATAATATGACAATATATCAAGAAGAATAATACATTTCTTTTATATCATCTATACATACTCGCAGTATTGTGCTTCGATAAGACTTTTGCAACTAGAACACAGATACAGAAGATTTTTTTTAACAGCCCCACACATTTCTGAGGAGTTCATCAATCCACTCTCCAAGAAAAACAAACAAACAAACAAACAAACAAACAAAAACATTATGACCTCAACTCAAGAGTAAATGGAGCAGAATAAAGATTCTGTCGACTTATCTGGCACATGTGAAAATGAAAAATGGTGCAAATAAAATTAGGCAAAGCTCATCAACAAACACACTCACACACACACACACAGACATGATTATATGAGATGCATCATCTTCCTTTACCTGCTTATCACTGAGGCAAACTTGGTAATTATAATGTAAATGTTCATATATATGTATATTTTCATATAAAGACATAGAAATCAATCAGAAGTAAAAATGAAATGAAAAGAACATGCACTGGACAAATACAAGCATGCATTTACATGATGATGAAACCTGAAATTTTCACCAGCACACTGTTAAATGGTAGATGTTGCACTTCTACCAGCACCGCTTCTACCTCGACTTCCTCCAAAAGTTTCCCTGTAACACTCGATTACACTTACCGTGAACAAAAATACATTCTCAAAACTAACCACACAGCAGTCGCTTTATGAGTCGCCACAGCGGGTACACATGTTGCTACATGTAAAGTAGAGTAAGCGTCATGAATATTGTCACATATGCAGGCGTTGTGTGAATTCATCATGTGTTGCTGTGTTATATAAAGGCATGGGGGTCTCTTTTTCTGTTCTGCTCTCTACGGTGGGATAACTGTACATCTTCATGTTTTCTTTTCTTATTTTTTATATATTTTTTGTCTTTTGCAGGAGAGTTCCATGTTGGCAAAGTGTCTCCATGAGTTTTGTCCTTTGCGGCAGTATTCCAGAGGAAAACACAGAGTTTTGAGTGCTGCATGAAATGTTCTCCTAAAATTAAAATATATATATTTTCAATATTCAGGGCTTTCTCTTCACTTGGCCTTGGGTGAAAATTCTTTGTCTCATTTAATTTGCTTGTTTTTTAGTCTTTAAGTAAAAAGTGCTTTTGTTAGATTTAGCAACAGACTCTCACTGTGCGTCGGATAGTTCTTGCTGTCTTAGTGGTTGGCTTTGGTTGCATAACACGCACGTTGCTGCTGTGCAAGGTTCTGCTCAACAAGTGAAGTCTTCAAAGTTGCCTTGGCCCGGATGATGAGGTAGCATGTTCCCAGGATATGTTGACGGTGTACGAAGGTTCTCGCAGGGAGCCTGAGAGGAAAAAAAAATGGGAGAAAGAAAAATTGAAGTGTGGGTAATATAAAGTAGAAAAAAATATGAAAATGGAGCTGAGAAGTGACTGGCGTTGAAACAGAGGGAAAGTAAACCTGCAAACAGGGAGAAAATACTGAAAAATTTGCAAGCATGAACTAAAAAAACATGATGTGAGCAACAAGTTGGCCCGGGAGGAAAAAATGTAATAGATTTCTGAGCAACACTATGAAAAATAATGAGAGTAGATCGAAAAAGAAGACTGCTAAGTGAGTCGGGAGGAGCAAACCTTTCCCTTTTGCCTCGCCTGCGCTGTGACTTACAATTAAAGAGACTGGTTTCATTTACCCTCAGATTTAAGTAAGATGTCACCCCTTCCAAAGCTTTAATTCTGGCCTGTCCCTGCTGGTCCTGTCCTACCACTTTGATTAAATTCAAGCCACTCTCCACTCCCCAGCACCTCTTTTCACTCCCCCTCATCCCAATCATTTTCTTCTTCCCTTTTCAGTCGTATCTCTAAATTCCTTTTCCTCCATCTCAGTCTGTTCTCTCTTGTGTTTTTGCTCCTCTCACCAGCACCACCCTGGTGCCAAGTGAGTCCAGCAAAGAGAAAGAAGAAAAGAGTTTGCTCCTGTCAAAGCAATGCAGTCTGACACATTCAAGGTACTTAGCAGCAGCCCACTGACATGGTGTTTCACATCATCCAGGCTCAGCACAGCTCCCCGGTCGTTGTTACTGCGTCCTTTGTGTTTCTTCTTCATGCATCTGCACAGCTTGTACTTGATCACCTGAAAATAGAGAAGGGCCGTTTTACTACTGCTGCTCCTGGTTTCTGCCAAGATATTCTCTACTTCTGGGTGGGGGGTGGGGTGGGGGTTCATAATTCAAGTTTGCATACATGAACCATGCAAGCTGGAATGTAAAAGAGATTGACTATATGTGCATAAATCTGCTTCTTTCTAAAAGCCTATACTTAGAAAGAAGCTGCTTTTCACTCTGTTCAGCTCATAAACTCATATCTCTAATCAAAAACCTCAGTCAGCATTGCTCACAGAAGATAAAGCACGGAGGAAGCATGCAGCCTGGACAGAGACATCCTGATTAATGCAAAATATAATGCATTCATAGTGTTAATAAAATCAGGGTTGCTGCTTCTGTTTAAGACTTATGTGCTGAGCAGAACAAAACTGCAGGATTCTGAGGGAAAGAGGGCTTTTCATGTTTGCCATAATGGGTTTGTATGGTGGCATTAAATGAGAAATTAAACTTGAAGGAATACGTTTTGCCTGCCGTCGTTCATGGCAGAGTTTTAAACCAAAATCATATATCCACATACTGTGAGATCTTGCAAGATCTTTTAGAGCTCAGAGAATTGGTTGGGGATGACCCTCAGCGAGCCATAACTAAGATTTGCACACAAATTTAACAATACAGATATGGAAAAGTTAAAAAAGCATATTTTCTGCTTTTAAGAGTTAAAGATAGAAGATATTTTACCTCATACAGATAATCAAAGAGCTCAAGAACAGTGAGGATGCTTGCACCAATGAAGAGACCCATCTGACCTCCAATATCACCTGAAAAACAAGAAAGTGAATAAAAAGATGTAATCATTTTTGTGCAATGTATTCTTGCTTGTAATAGTTATTCGTGAAAGGTGAGAAATGCAACAGAAAACACAGATGTTTGTAATTCTGCAGCTTAAAAGCAACAATAGAATAAAGAGACAGCTTTATGTCTCCAGGGACCTGAACACCTATTATAAAATGCAAGTGCTTGTGCTCCTGTCACTTAAGATAAAAAGCATCTGTCATGCTGCATACTGCATAATATCTATTCCCCAAAACAAAGGAAGAAAAAAAAAGTCATCCATTTTCTTACCCAAAAGCCCTGCCAACTCGTAGGCTTTCTTTTGTTCTATGGTTTCATAGTTCAGAGCTTCAAAGTAGATATCCAAAACCAGAATGTTATCACTGTAAACAGAAAGGGAAGAACACATGTCTTATACCACGTATTGAAAAGTTAGCATGTTATACACGCTTCTGTCAGAGCGTCCTCAGGCAGAGAACAGTGACGGGTGACACCTCCACTTTCTGCAGTTTCCACAGCAGATGCGTCGAACTGAGCAAATAACCTGCCACTGCTAACTAATGTTCCCTCAGTGGGCTGTCAGAAAGGAACACAAAGGAAATGATGACACTTGTTTGATTTCAACAGAAAGAGAATCAAATGAGATTAGTTTAAGGGCCCGAGGCACAACATCAGAATGTTTTCATTTTGAATATCCTCTCTAAGAGAGAAGTCTGACCTTACGCTTTGAGATCAAAACCAGGACTTGAAATTGCAGTTTCTTTTTGTAATTTTTTCTGTTTGAACACTTAAAATTGAGGAAAGATGTCATGAAGTGCCAAACCTAAAGCTGCTCAGGTAAAACCAAGAGTTAACTTTAAATGAGAAGATGCAAATCTCATGTGGTCATGTCAATGCAGACATGAAGATATACCAATGAAAAATGAGCATCTTTGCAGTTCTAAGCAGGCTGTTGGACTTTAGGATGGGCAGAATCTCATTTCTCTAAAAACACTGCAAAACAAGTTGATCACTTACAGTAATTTTTTTTTCTTTTTGGGCAAAAGTTGGAACTGAGATGCAAGATTTTCTCACCAGGTAAGGAATTCACATTGTTAGAATTAGGCCAACCCATTGACAAAAATAATTACATAAATATGAGAAAGCTGTTTTGATAACATAATCTAAATCTAAACTACTGCCCATCAACTCTTTCTTTGAATGATATGCTACCATATTTCCACAAAACTCCAGAATGGGCAAACCACAGACTTCTTTCATACTATTCCCAGACAATTTCTTTCTTCTTTAAGCTGCAATCTTAAATTGCTGCTATTAGTTGTTACTAACTCTCTCACCTTTAAATGATTTTTTATTATTTTTTATAAGGAGTTAGCGTCTTACATGCAGTGGACAATAATCAGAGCACAGTTTGAAGAAGAAGGGAAGACTCCTGACAGAAAATGCTCAGAATAAAATTACCAGAGAAATAAACCCAACCTTTCACAAGTTTTCACAAAAAGGACAGTTTTAAAGTTGGTTTTAAAGGAGATTTGACAGCTGGCAGCATATTGTCACGGATCTCAAAGGATGAGATGGTACATAACATAAAAGGTCAATAATTGCATATTTAGAGACAAGGTCATTTAAGGATTTGATGGTAAGCAGTAAGATTTAAAAAATCAATGAGAAATCTAACAAGAAGCCAGTGCAGAAAGATAATGGTTTTGTGCCTTTTAGACTCTGTAATGAATCTGGCTGCAGCAGTGTGAACCACTGGAGACCATGGAGGGAGTCCTGACCAATTCCCCGAGTAAAGAGCATTAAAGCAATCAAGGTAAAAGGTAAAAAGAAAAGCTCTTTTGTGTCCTAACATCCTTTAGAACTGCTATTTTCATATGTAATATTTTCAGTTAGTTACATTTTAGCTTAACTTGCATATTGTAACTCAAATGAAACCCTTGTTTTTCTCCTATCTGAGTATGTATCCACTTATTTGGCCCACAAGCTGGGGTTTTTACAGTTCTTATTAAAAGTATTTAATTAATGTTAAAAAAGCAGCTTTGTGTAAAACCTATAACCAACTGCAGTGCCATTATGTTGCTGTAAAAAAAGAGAGAAGATAAGTCACTGTAAGGTAAAAGTGGACACGTTTTTTCTATTGATTTAACTTTACCATATAAAATGTTTTTAATCAAATTTAAAACTTTAGTCTTCAGAGTCTAATTAATGTGTTTTTTTAAGGACTTCAAAATCTGCACATCAGTTGATGAAACTTTATTGGCACAGAGAAACATTTGGCCTCTGTTAAATGTTGGGTTTTTTTTAACAGCAATTTTGTTGGAAACAGATTTTTATCAAGTACTTGTACCTGCTCTACAACCCTCTGTGCGATATAAGTACCTCTGAATGGGCTCCACTGATCTCTGTGAGTTGTCTCGAATCTCTGGATTCACTCAGTGTATTCTTATCATTTATATCTGATGTGTAGGTCACTTTTTATGTGTCCCCTTCATGTTTTTATTGATGCTTCCTCACGGTCAGCGAGTAAACCGTCTGATCAGAGCTGCTGTCAAATAGCAAAAGTCAATGTTTGCCTAACAAAGCTTTCTTCTCTGCATTTTTCCCAGTAGAAAGTCAGGCAGTGCAGAGTCACACACTTAAGTTTGACTACAGCAAACACTGTGCAGCCTAGATAGCAAAACACTTCAACTAATGTTCATTTCTTGGAAATACAAACACTTGAAAAATGAACTACGTGCAGTCACATCTATCCACAGGGAATTAATAAACTTTCTGAAGGGAGAAGTGCAAGTTTTTTTTTACAGCACTCTGGCTACATATGGCGCAATTATCTCCTCCTCAACAGCTCTGCCGGGAGTGATGAATAAAAGATTCAACTATTACTGCACCCTCTTCTCATTTCCTTGAACCACTTTTGATCTTTTCAGCATATTTGGTTAAGAAGAACATTACACTTGACTGATTATTCAAGTAAAGCTCCAACTCAGATCCTTTTATTTCATTTCCTTATTTTACTGAAAATGTCATGGTTTTAAAAAGTCAACTTGGATAAAAAGATCATTAAACCAAAAACAAACCAATTTTGTGTTACAGAAAAGAAAGAGAATATTAAACCCTTTTGGTGACAACAATGATACAATACAATTTATTAGTGCTGCTTATTTATTTCTTTTTAACTAATTTTAGGTAATAGTACAACATGGGCTTGTTCCCAAATCTTTTATAGTTAAAGGCCTAGCATTCTTTGAAGGAATGCATATTGTATATTTTAGGGAAAGAAGTTGTGCAATGTGTTGTCATCCAAATATGTAATTGGCACAATGCTCAAGTAGGACTACACTAAATTGTAGCTCAATATCTGTAAAACTGACAGTTATAGCCACCATTGTGTTTTCTAAGTTAAGATGGCTGTGTCCACCATTTTGAACTGGGTTGAGTCCAAATGTTAATCAGTTGTGGATGTCAACTGGTTCATAAAATATTTTGCCAACAGAATTGAATGCAATAGTTAATGACAAAGTTTTAAACACAGATCTCACACAATCAGCTAGTGCTCAGTGTACATGTTGGGGTTCAGTCTCAGCTACTAACACACAAAGCTAATTTAGGAACATTGTTGTAGAAATTGGTGTTTTTAAGCCAATTCAAGTACAGCCTTGAATGGGATTAAAATATTTTGTTTACAATATTATGATTTAAAAGTTTCTATAAAGAAATAACTTATTTATAGTTAGTTTTTTGTTTACAATTATTTTATAAGGAGCAATTTTTGTGTAAAACATTTTGTCAAGAATGAGATTTGTCATGAAGCTCTTTATTTGTAAAGTAAAGTTGTACGATAATTTTTTTAGTAGAACAACTTGTGTGCTGAGATTTGTCACTGCTCTGTATGAGCTACTCATTTAGGTTCAGAAAACAAACAAATGTTCTGGGATTTTTCTTTTAAAGTTATTAAAATGCAGTGCTTTTTTTCCTTCCAAATATAAATTTGAGCTATTTTGGAATTGCGGAAACCTTTTATCTTTCCAGATCTGCACTGCATATTGTTGCTCAGTGCTGTTTTGAGTTTGGATTCATCAAAGTATCAGTTTTCAATATGAGAGAAGCCTTGAGTTGTTTAGAAGTAAACATGGGTTCCTTTTTGATCTGTCAGAATATTGCACATCATGTTAATGATGATCTTTGGGAGTCAACCATTGATCCTATAAATCGTTAATAAGTACACAGTCTGTCTGAAGGTGGACTGATGGAGTCAAAACTCATTAAAGATGATTCTATTTCCTTTTATCCAGCCTGATGAGCATCAAAAACTCATTTTCTTATCTCCCCGCATTGAAAACATTCACAACATTGTGTTGGGTGGGGCTCTGAATCTACTTTCACCTTTTAGATTAACAGCTATTCCTATAGAACTGATAGTTTTGCCACACATAAGTTTGCAACTCTTAATAATTTGGTGGTGTGGTGATTTCTGAAGTGATGCTCTGTTAAATAGTTATCAATAGTAAGTACAATATCAATTGTGCCGTCAGTCATAGAGCATGGAGTATGGAGAAAGAGGTAAAAGTTTTTGTCCAGGCTAGACTAATAGCTAGACGAACGAGTGCCAGTTTTTCATTTTTTAAAAAATAATTCTTCAGGGTTATAAAACAACTTTTATGCCAAAATGACACCAGTGTAAAAGAATGCTACATTAGTTAATATTAAACCTCACACTTTTGCATGACACCATCTGTTTAGTTTGTCGCTGTTTTCTCGACCCAACAACATCCATGTTACTACGCAAATGTAAGTGTGCTCTGAGCACAGTCTCACTGAAATAGACTGTGTATTTGTGCTGATGCTGCAAATGTATCCGTCTGCCTGATCAGTGTCTAGATGAGTTTACTCATCTCCTGGCAGACAGATACTGTACAACGATGTCATGCAAAAGTGTAGAGATTTAATATTAACTAATCTAGCGTTCTTTCACACCGGTATGTTGTTTTAGAGAAATGGTTGTTTTATAAGCTTAAAAAAAAAGGATAATAAGAAAAAAGAACTGACACTTGTTTGGCTAGCTATAAGCCTATGGATTCAAACTTTTACCTCCTTCTCCATATTCTCTGCTCTATAACTGATGTCATGGCTGATAAGATATTAAATATTGATTAACTATTTGACAGAACATCACTTCAAAAGTCACCATACATTTCCTTTACATGAATTTTATATCTAACAGTAGTTAAATGTTTTGGTACTTCATGTGAAGAAGCTTCTTAGTCAGCTACAGATAAATGCACTGAACAGTGTCAACATGATGATGTGGTAAACAAAAACTCATTGGCAATGTGACTAAAGATTTAAACTGATCATTGGATAAATAAGACACAAAAATATAACTTACGCAATGTACTGCTCCGTCTTGTTGTATTTCTTGGCGAGGTACTTGGCTGACGCCTTGCTGGGTATCTTGACAAAGGATAGCTCTTTGCCATACCGAGTCAAGTTGCACGGCGTATCGCAAACACAGTAATCATTGTCTTTTTCAACGAGAAAGTCTGGAAAATTAGGATGACAAATAGAAAGAGAGGAGGAAGGCGAAGAGACAAACAGATTGAAAAAGAGAAGACAGTGGGAAAGATTAATTTATTGTCATTGGAAGGATGACAAACAAAATGCCAGATGTGTGAGAGGCATCAAAGAGAAGATGCCATGGAGTGACCTTAGAATAAATAAAAAAAGATATAAAACACATGCTGACAGAGTCAAAGGGACAGCAGCAGCCAGAGGCAAACACATGAGACGGTGTCACGAAAGAGTGACAGATTGCAAGTAGGTAAGAAAACAAGCAGCAGACATGAAAGGCCCTGAAAGGTTTTCACAGATGGAGAGAGAGGTAGTGTGTGTGAAAAGAAGAGCCTTAGTACTACCATCATGCTGAAGTAATACTATTATCTGTTATCATCTTGGATCAGGAGCTCTGAACAGTGGGGCATATACACAGAGAGAGTAAACACACACAAGCAGCATGCTGGTTTATCTCCTTACCTAAGGCAGGATCTGCACACTCCTTGTACTGCTCCGGGGTACAGTATGGGGCATCTCCTAAGGACGGGCAGAAGAAAGCCAATGAGCTCAGTGTGAAAAAAATGGATTAAGGCAAGAAGATGGGCCCAGAGAAGGACAGAAGACACCAAAATCTGGGCTTAAAATCTATTTTGTGTCAGACTGTCATTACTATCCTTATTACAACTGGATTTTAGTCATCATTTTGATCTTGTCTCTTAAATGACTTCATTCATCACTACTTTAAGAACCTTGTATCCATCCATCTCCCTCTGGCAGTTGAGCCATCTTTTCTAATCAATCAAGACAGAGTTGGATAAAGACCTGCCATGGACGGAGAGGAAATTACTTCCTTGCTGCAATAATTCACAAAATTTTCTTTTAAAATCACTTTAAAGACAGAAGGATTGAGAAATGAACAGAACCAGAATACAACACATGGCACAGAGAATTTTAACTGTGTAGTTCACAATAATCATCTGCACACCAAGACAGCATATAATTGAGATTATCACACAGAAAGATTGTCAGGCTGCCGGAGGACTGAGACGTTTAAGGTGGCAGGTAAATGTGAGTTAACCAAGACTAGATCCAAATGTTTTCTTGGTGCCAAAGCCCTTTTCAATTTGCCATCTGAGATCCTATACAGTGATTAAATGGAAGTGGCAGACAGCAAACGCCAGCTTTAATCACAGCACAAACACAAAGTGAAAGTGGCTGAGTTTTCCGATTCACTGGAGTGTGAAAGTATCTGATTTTCTGAAGTTGTTGCCAAAAAGCTGTTTGTTCCTTGAGCCAGACTGCAACCACTGCCTCACGTGAATGGATTTCCAATAACATTAAACTAACAACCACTTTAGCACTTCACTGTTACATGGATGCAGAAGCAGTGTGTCTGCATGCAGCAGTGGGATACCAGGCATGTGGACCATCCTGCAGTTGCAGTTCTCCACCAGGTATCGAGTCTCACAGTCGATCCTGCAGGATGTGAGGCTGTAACTGCTAAAGAAGTCCGAGTCCATCGATGTGGCCTTGCAGTCTCCCCATGGTGGAGGCAGGTATGTCAACTAAAAAGAGATGTAAAACCTGTTTAGTCACAAAATATTTTCTCTTGTGTGCAGACAATGCTTTAATTTGACCTCGTACTTTCTGTTAGGAAGATGACAAACTTGTTATTCTGTCAACATGAGAGGACATTACCCATCAGACCCTGCTCATTAGACAAGCCATTTACTGTATTAGAGACAGAGGCTGAATCACACCCTTACTTCAGGGTGAATACATCTGTACAGTGGTGGTTATTGCTGGAGCTTTTCTCCTACGCTCCACTATTTCTAGTCTTCCTCTGTGCTTTCACCATACTGCCCACTCTTCATGCAGAAGCTCAGTAGTACCAGCTGTGAAGTAGAAGTGTACTGTTGAAGGAGTTTCAGTCTTTACAGCTTTGATGCAGAGCAAAACCCCATGGGCCCCATGTTTTACTCAACAGGTTTATGTTTTGTGTTATTCTTGTGGAACATCTTTAAACTTTGGAGTGCCTTTTATTTAAACAGAACAAATGAACCAGATAGTCAGTAATATTTTACCTCTGGTTACTGTTTTCACTTTAATCTCAACCTGAGGATAATCACCTGTGAATGTTTACCATTGTCTTGTATATTTGCATACTTAATCTGAAGATTTATTTGTTACGCTTTCCTTAAAGTAAGGAGTGGGTGTATCAAGTCATTATAAATTGCATATACAACATGTTGCAAAGCATGTTGCATGTTAGAAATGTAAAATGACTATCTAAAATCTCTGACAAATCAGAAGCTCAACGCTGCCTAAGTGAATGCAATTGTGATTTCTGACACACAATCTGTAAATATTGAAACAAAATTGATAGGGTAAAATGTATTAACATGAATAAAAATGACCCGTGAAGACACAAGTATTGTCAAGTTTGGTGTTATAGGTTGTATTTTTCTGCATATGTATCATGACACCAGCTGGGAAAAATACAACAAAAATATTTGGTGGTGAGACTTCATAAGAAAGAAAATATATATGTAATGAAAGGTGACAAAAATGTTCCTTTGCAGATTTACAACACAGTTATCACAAAAGTGTGACACGATAAAATAAGACTTAGAAAAAGTGTGATCAGCGTAAAACCTGTGAGATCTTCCTTTAGTTGTGGCAGTAATTGGGAAGTACAGAACAAGTCAAAATACAAGATCAAAGCAGCAGCGTTATCATCTCAAATCACGCACAAAAAGGTACTGGAAATTAAACCTGCAAGTGCCGCAGGCTTGGCATTGAACTAATTGATAGAAATTGGACTTTCTGTGACCGCTCATACTGTGAAGGATGCTGCATAATTTCATGCTTTATGCGCTGCATTCAGGGAAAATAAAACTTTGATTGCTCTTCGTCATAAAACTTTAAGATTAAGCTTTCTTTAGGAACAGGGTATTATTTTTAGGAGTATATTTTTATGCTCGGCATCTGGTCTACGTGTGACTTTGACCAAAAGAAGCACAGTGAATGAATGAATAAGTCCTGACAAACAGCCAAAGCATGAAGTGGTGGAGAAGATGATGTTGATGGCACCACTGTCAAAACCATCTTGTCTAATATTTTGATATTTTGAGATTCCATAAACTTGAGAGAGGGGGAAATTTTCAGTATGCCAACCATTTAAAGCAAGCCTCCAAAATCCCCCCATAATTTAAAAAGTCAATAAAAAGAAGTGAAAATTAAGATTTTATCAAATATACTAAAAGACTTTAATTCAGTAGAAAACCTCCCCCTGCTCTAAAGAGAAAAATGTCTCTGAAGATAAATTTACTACAAAAACTTTGCAACACCAAAAATTTCCATGCTGAGAAGGTTTAGACCTGTCAGTAAAGTAATGATGGACTGATTAAAACTGATTAATGCAGTTTTTCGCAGACTGGTGAACCTCTGCCCATCTTTACTTCTGAGAGATTCAGCCTCTTTGAAATGCTCTTTTTATACCCATTCAACTTATGGACCTATTTCCAAATAACCTAATTAGTTGCAGTATGACTTTCCAGCTGTCTCCTATTTAAACCACTTACTTTTACAGCCTTTTGTTGCACCTGTCCTAACATTTTTGATGTGTTGCTGCTATCAAATTTAAAATTACTTTGTTTTAAAGTGTAATTTCTTAGTTTTAACAATTGATATGTTTACTAAGTTTTTTTGTAAAATAAAATTTATTAGATTTATTAGATTTGCAAATCATTGTATTTTTAT
>JAOXNZ010000166.1:7770391-7790158 GCA_028566095.1 Kryptolebias brasiliensis
ACCAAAAACATGCATGTTAGGTTAATTGGTAACTCTTAAAATTGTCCCTAGGTGTGAGTGAGAGTGTGAATAGTTGTCTGTCTCGTTTGTCTCTATGTGGCCCTGCAATGGACTTGCGACCTGTCCAGGGTGTCCCCCGCCTCTCGCACAGTGACAGGAGATAGGCACCGGCTCCCCGTGACCCAGAATGGAAAAAGCAAGTAAAGAAAATGAATGGATGGACGGATTTTTAAAATTATGTTATATTTACCAAAACATAATGAAGTAAAAGATCTACAACAAATATGGACATAGTAAACTGCAGACCCTCTAGTTTTAAGTTGAAAAAGTTTACATTCAAACTTAAGTAAGGTTCATTTAGCTTTAATACTTAAAACTTAGAACTAGAATCTTTGAGGTAACAGGTAAAAAAAAACAAAAATAAAATGTTTTAATTTTCTATTTGTTAGCCTTTTAGCATTTAATTTTACCCTGATTAAGTCTGCTTTACCTTAAAAAAAACTCTGATTTTCTTGCACCAATACGTTTGGGGCTTTATATAGTCTGTATGTATTGTAAGGTGCTTTGCTGTACTGGTAGAATCTGAGCTGACAGTTTCCTGTACATGTCAGAATTCATCAGGCTCCATTTGTTCGTTGTCATAGCTGAGTGAACCAGTGCATTAGAAGCCATGCGTGCCCATGAGGTTAACCTGTATTACAAGCAATGCGAGCTGCACGCATTACTTATGCTTCATTTCTTAAGTTGTTCCAAACATTCACCACATTTCTTCTGTCACTCTGGTGAAGGCACTCTCAGTTTCTCTCTAAAAAAAAACGCTGTTCAAGAACAGATTTGAATTTTTCTATTCTTAAGACTTACAATTGGTTTGCACCTTATGGTGAACTCTGCATATTTTCTCTCTTGATAGATCTGGATAATAATACACAAACTTTCTGCAGACTGTTCTTCACATGGCTGGAATTGTGAAAAGGGTTTTCTTTACCATCAAAAGAATTCAGGGATCACCCTTCTTTATCTTTTGTAGGGTTTTTCATACTGAGCTCAATGTGATTTTCATTTTGATACTCTTATCTTGCTGCTATCTGGTAGATTTGTGTAGTTTTCACAGCATAAGAATGGCCTGTTTCACTGCCATTGAGAGATTTTTTTTTTCTTTTTCATCTCATGTTGTGGGTTCACAGCAGAAATCAAGTCCAGACCGTGTCTCTTCATAGTGGATCTGCCACTCTTGTTTTCTGTGGATGTCCAGACTAGGTGTGTTCTGATCTTCTCAATCTCATGTTGCTGATAACTGCATGGCGATTTTGTTAAGGTTTTACTACCCAGGTTTGGTTTCTTTCACTTTCAATCAGAGCTTTTTTGAGATTCCAGCCTATCTATTTTACTTTCTGAACTAATAAAGAAATATTAAAGGGCAGTTTGTGAATAAAGTTCTAAAAAACTAAGCCATGATCTTTTGCCATTGTTTGGATATTAATATGCTCAAATTAAGGTTGAAGGTCTACTCTTTAAATCATCATTCATTTTTTATCTCAAATAGAAACACATAAAAACTGCTGTTCCAGTCTCTTTTGTAACAAATTTTCAGACAAGTTTTAGCTTCTTGTGATGCCAAAGATGGTTTGAACAGTTGCTCTAAAGAGTATTTGGATGCATTTAAAAAGTATCTGAATTTCACAGAAAAAAAAAAATAGAATTTTATCCAGTGGAATAAGCTGGATAAATTTTAGATTATGAAAAGTAAGCATGAAGGCCATAACAAGGATTAAATAGATCTTTATATATCTATTTTCTCTGCATTTCTTTAACGTTGAGAAATGCTTGGCAACCTTTGGAGTGGCAGTGAAGAAAATTATTCCACATTATAGACAGCAAAACGTTCAAAGCTGACATTTTCTCCATAAAATCCCAAAGGTGCTCTGTGAGATTTAGGTCACGGCTCTTGAGGGTTATTCTAAGACTTTTTTATTCCCTTGAGGAGGATATTTTTTAAACAAGCTGCTGATCCTGCTGAGATCCACTTCTGTAGCTTGAAACATTTCTTGGCAGCTTTTAAGTTCCTGCATAGCTCATCGTGACACTACTGACACAAGTTCATCTCTATATTTGTAGAAAGGAAACACCTATGTCAAGATAGTTTACTACATCTTTAGCCTTCCCTTGATTATGCAGTCTTTTTGCTACTGGACTGAACCTTGTCTCATTTTAAACCATTTCAGATCAGAGGAGAACACATCTCCTAAGCATCTAAAAAAACAGTAAAAAGTAACAAATACACTAAAAGATGCTGGGTTAAAAACAACCCAATTTGTAACCCAGCTCTGGGTCAATTCAACCCTGGGTAGTTTTACCTCAGGAAAAATGTGGGTAAAATGACTAATTTATTGAACTAGAGCTACTAAAAAGTTAGATTAAAAAGAACACCCCAAAATTTAGGTTATTAAATAATTACATTTAGGTAGTGCTAACCACTATTAGCTGCAGCTAGCTAACACCAACTAAAGTTATTTTAGGAACTCAAACCCACTGTCCAGTGCAAACTAAAGTTATTTTAAAGCAGGTTAACCAGATTAAACATCTTCCTTACAAGTTGTTACTGTCTTATCTTTACTCACTACACCTTAAAGCAGAAGTACAGTCAGGTTTAATTTGGTCAACTTGTGGCTTAAAATGTTGGACTATGAATAATGACACAGCTCATCTTCAACCCAACCACTGGGCCAAGCTTTTTGACCCAATAATTGGTCAAATCAACCCAATCTCTGACCCAACAGCTTTAACCAAGCTTTGAGTTATCAAAGTAACCCAGTAGTTTTTAGTGTTGTTTGAGAAAGAAGGATTAAGGTTTTCTAGTTTCAATAATTTTTCTTTTGATGTTTTTGTCCATTTAAAGGTTTTCATGTCTTCATTCTTTTTAAATTTAGTTTGGTTTCCTGCCTTGTTTCTTGCAGACATTGTATTAGTTGATTGCACCTGCATCACTTTTCAGCTTTGCTTTTAATTGCAATAATTTATCAGTACATGTAAAAATATTAATTTCAGATATGAATAAATGCATGGCTATAGTGAGAAATACCACTGTTGATAAATACATGCTTACAGATTGGCATCACATCTTGCAGTTATAAAAAACACACAAAAACTAAAACATTTTTATTTTACGGTTTTGATCTTTTACTGTAAATCTTCCATATTTTAGCCACCTGATTAAACCCATTTCATGTTTGATTGAGGTTTTTCTGTCATTATTGCAGTTGTTTTATTTTTATTTTTTAAGACTGAGCTGTCTTTGATGTTAGTCTGAAGACAGTGTTTTAAGATGCTTATTATATATATATATATGCATCAATGCAATTTCAATGCAATATTTCTTGTTTTGTCCACTACAATCCTAAGTACTGAAGAGGTCACAAAACAACAATGAAAATTGCAACCGTGTCTGCAGGTGACCACAAACAAAACAAAAAAAAAAAACAATATGTGTTTCTGGCTAAATAAAAGTATTAGCAAAAGCTCTATTTGTGTGCAGATAATCTTTGTTCTCTGTATTTGTCAAAATTGCATTGCGTATTTTGCAAGTAAATAGCGAAAATCCATTTTTACAGCTTCACTTTTTTTAAAAGTGATGGTTGATTTTACAGTGTTTTCCTGCAGTCATTAGCAGAAATGTTTGCAGCATGTTTCAAATCCTTTCAAATCATTCCCTTTTCACAGTACCAGCTCACGTTTGCCCTCAGTGATGAGCATCCTGGTCTTCTCCTTGTCGGATATTGTTTGCCTGATGCACTGAAAGGCTCCCTGCATACTGAACCTTCGTAAGGAAAGCCTGTTTGCTGACCTTGATTCTCTCGCCGAGTCGAGCAGCAGAGCCTTGTTGGGAGCTTCCACTCCAGTTGTTACAGTGAATGACCGCATTTAGCATTCTTGGGGTGTTTATGTTTATAAATGTGGATGCACAACATGATAAAGGAAATGAGGTTTATGATTCATCACTGTGTGAAGTTCAACACTGCGAGTTTTCTTGCTGTTAAAAGGAGAAGCCCAAGGCGGTTAAACTGGCACAACTATAGTTCAGGGCAACAAGCCAGACTTGACAAACAGGTAATAAATATTGTCTTTACAGGAACAATCAAATGCCAATCTACAATATTTACATACAGAACATCATAGCCAAACCTTAAAAATAACTTAAAATGGCAAATATTAGTGAAGTCTAGTTCATTACTAAAAATACTGTCAAAAAAATATAAATTAAAACTGAATCATTCTGTATGTGTAAAACACTGGATCAGTGTATGCATTGTATTTGCTGAAACCTTAACTTTTACCACTCCTCTTGTAAAAGTCCTCAGTGATTTAATGACCTTATATAGGGGAGTGTTTAATAATGAAGTAATTAAATCATAGAGGTGTGGAGTAGCTGAAGCTTGTATTTAAATATTGTAGTACAGATGATGGTTCCCTGCATTGTGCCTTTAGTTTAATAATGGCTGTGAGTGCAGTCTTTTTGTGACATTATTTTCTCAGTGCCCTATAAAATATTGATATGAACACAGCAGCATACACAGCAGCATTAAAAAATCTAAGATTTAGGATCTGCCTGAAGCAGGACGGGGCAACTCTGCAGATGAGGGGTTTGACCCTGAATGGAGGAGCTTGTAGCTGCCATTGATTCTTTTTCCTACAAACTGTTGTGCTCTTTTTTGATTCATGCAACTTTGAGGCCTAACTTGACAAGTAATGTAGTTATATCAAACCAAAGCTAAATTATTTTGATTCATATTTGTAAATAACATCTTGGGGAAGGAATACATATTGCCTGCCACCTTTCATGAGTTATAAACTGAGATAATCTTATGCTGAGAAAAGACAGAGTTATAGCTGTTTTGGTTAAACCTTGTAAATGAGGATGACTCTCAGGTACTACCACAGCAAATTTTAGCTTAATAGCTGTAAAAATGGTTGAATTATAGCTTGAATTGGAATGACTCTAAATGGTAATGAGCTGTAGATGTGCAGCCAGTGATTAATTTGTGAGAATTTTGCTAAAATTTGTCCAGTGATTCAAGAGACATTTTGCCAACATACAAACAGTATGTACTCCTACAGTAAATGGCATAGTTTAATATTTTTATTTTTTTGGGGGGGACTACATGTTTGGTCCAAAGCATGCACTTATTTGCTGTGATAAATGGATTTAAGACTTGACAATTACATCAAAGGAGGTCCCAGTGGGTGCAGTCTAGTCTGATCAAGTCTCTGTCTTGTAGATTAGAGAGGAATCCCCGGGATAGCTTTTTCTCTCTAATATAGCTGTATGCTTTGGCGGCTTATTTGTCAAAATCAGAACAACTCTTTTCAACTCAAACCCTCTCTAAAGGGTAAACAGAAATACAAATATTGCTTTCAGTTGAGTTTTTTAAAACTGGAGACTGTTTATGTTAATTATTCTTTAGATGAACTCACCAGTTTCTCCCCATACAGGCAAGTATTCATCCTGCTGGATATCTAACATCAGCTCCAGGCCGTTGCCCATCCCTCCCTTCGTCGTCACCCGCAGGGGCTGTCCATCTTGGCCTGAATTAAAAGTGTAGCATTTCCCATAGCGAGTGAATATCTGAAACAAACAGAGAAAGGGATCTCAGTGATAGGCTATAGTCTCAACTGTTCACCGCAACTCCCATTTCTAACCCTGGAACAAAATGTAAGTTTACAGCTGAGGGAGTTTAAATCTTAAAAATGGGCTTGTTTTAAAAGGAGCTGCAGCAACCTTCTCAGGTTCTGCTGCCAATCACAGATCCCTGAGGTACTGGTGCTGAAATCCCGTCGACAAACTGAACCCTCACTGCCCTCAGATACTGCCTGGTCTGATTTATGCAATGTAAACATGTTTTTCCTCCCAAAGTAGAATAATTTCACACAAGACAGCAGTAAAGGCTGGCATAAAAAAAATCATAAAAATCAGTTGAGATATTTTCCTTATTTTTTTTTTACTTTCACATATGGAACAATTAACAATTTTAATTATTATGGTAACATAAATTAGCTTTTTGTTAAGGGGGGAAAAAACATTCAACTTCTCTGACTCCCCAAAAGTCAAAACTAAATAGTTTCTGCATGCAGAAATAAATATAATATTGTGTTTTTCTATATTTACTACAAGCTAAAATTGTCATGGTTAAAAGATAAGGGAGACAGGTAAAACCAGGCTTGTTGATATTAAACAATTTATTACAAAAGAATCGTCCAGCAGAAAATTCCAGGGTTAAAACAATACCAAGCAGCAAAATCTGTTGAACGTAAGATTCTCAGAGTGTCTATTTGAACACAGCTCATCAGTAAGGCCACCAGTCTCTTCATAACTAGAAGGCCGGATGACCTAACATCAAACTGTGAACAGAGATGTACTATACATGACAATTCTGTTGCCTCCTAATGAGGACATTTCAGAAGATCTATCAGTAAATCTTATTTTTTCCATGTAAAGAAAAATCATTGAGTGTTTAGGACTTCTCCTAAAATATAACAATGAGTTGTCAAAGAAAGAAAGGATGCATTACAATATTGGCATTTGTACTGACTGATAAAAACTTTAAAATAAAACATATGCATAGTCAAAATGAACACACTGACAGGCAGATACATCTAACATGAAGTCTGATGAACGTGACGCAGTCAGGTTTGATGATTCAGACATGTGCCAACAGTAAAAACTGCTGGTTGGCCGCTGTAGCACCAACCATGGCTTATATGGGGAAGAACATGACTGCCAGGAAACTAATGGATGTTTAATCTAATCATAAACATCAGAAAATCAAAAAAGCAAAGATGAGATCCAAAAGAAAATGTCCCTCTATCTTATTCTCAAGTCATGTGACCGGGAGCCCTAATTTAAAGCATGCTAGTTTCCAATTAACTTAGTATTAACCTTCAACATTGTGACATTCATGTTGAGACAATAACAGGAAGCAGGGGTGGTTTGGTGAGAAGATACAACAAAAGCAGGGAATTATTCAATGAAATAAGTCATTCTTTATTATCCACATTTCCTAAAATTCTGTATTCAGACCATACAGGGAAAATAAGGATTAAGTTTTACATAAATAAGTATAAATTAATTTTGTACAAAAGACTATTTTTTGGAGAAATGTTAGAGCTGCTTTTCTTTTGGATGTATTGGGAGGACCTTAGTCAAGAACAAGAAGGCGTTTATTACATGGTTGACTTATGAGTCAGACAACGCTTCATGACTCAAATGCCACAAACACCAGATGCACATAGAAGAACAAAAATTAAAGTTGTGTCTCAGAAAAAGTTACAGTAATGTGAATCCTGTTCAGTCAAGTGTGTGAAATTGATTAGGGCACAAATGACATAGATTACCCCCCAGTGTGTTGTTATTTGGGAGCTTTTGAGACAGAAAGTGGTGGAATATAATAAAAAACATTTCTGATAGCCTAACAAAAATGTGAAGTGACCTTTTAAATGTATAAGTGGTAAAACTGAGTCAAAAACAGAGCCTGCAACACTGGCTTATGTGCAGAATACAAATACCAATAAAATTCCCCTGAAATCCATCTTCTGTCTTGGAGCTCGCTCGCTCATAATCAGATCACTTCTTTGTCTTTTCTTGTTGGAAAATAAAGAAAAGAAGAAAAAAACTTATGATATCAAAGAACCACCTCTATTTGTCCTAAAAATATCCAACTCTTACAAAAAGATGAAATCTTCAGAGAACAAAGACATTTGCTTGCAGTTTAGAACCTTTATATGCTGAACACCCTTCCCTAAATCCTACCTATTTGTTAGGCCGACATCTTTCCAGGATTTTGTTATTAAAGCTCAGAAAAGCTGCATTTTCTTGTCTGAAGACAATTTTGAACCAAAGAAGAGGTTTTGTTGATCATACTGGAGGAAACGCATTTGGCAGATACACATCAAGAAAACATTGATAAGACTGTTGCAACTGTGCAATGGCGTGTGCGTCTGTTTCTTATTGTGCGTGCCTGTGAACATGTTTGAACAAAAGTATGAATGATTATATTTTCACAGAACAGGGGGACTTTATTCGTCTGCATGTGCACAGGCCCCCTGCTTGCCATCTGCGTGCATGTGTTTGTAATGTGGTGATTGACTACAGGCGGCCCGCAGTTGGAGTTGCTGTGGTAACCAGGAGATTGTGCTGGCTGCATCAAGTAAAGAGCAGCAACAGTGGGTGCCGGTGGTGACCTTGGGGAGTCAGGATCTCTATTGTGTTGTTCAGCTGAGGTTTGCTCTTCCTTTAAACTACCAAACAGCCTGACTGTCTTATTTAAGCTTGTCGACGGTGAGCGTGCCCTCTGACTTTTTCCAAACAATTTAGAATTAGATGTTTGCAACTTACTAAAATAACAAACAAAAGCTTGTTAAATACATAGGGAACATGTGAATTAAATAAACTTCAATGAATCATAGTTATGAGGTCATTCCTAAATGTCTTTGCATTGTAATTAGAAAGAATTGAAAGGTTTTGCTCCTAACATTGCTCTAACTCTGAGAACGTTCTACTGCATTTAAAATAAAAACTGCTGTACATCATAACATTTTTATAATAGGAAAGAAGTATTTATATTAGGCCTACGAACGAGAGAAAAAAAAAACTTTGTGTAAAAAATCGCCCTCTCTTGTTCTTGCCTAGTGTAAAAAATGTCACTGCCTTTCTTTTCAATAAATAATTCACAGACAGACAGGCTGAGACTGTTGAAATGGCCCTTGGCTATTCTTCACATGACAATGTGACAAAGATGAACAAGCTGTTCCCTAAAAATTGCCAGGGAATCACTTTCTCTCCTTTCAGCTGATTTTAAGATCAGCGCTGAGCTCAAATATAAGATAAACTAAGATAGTCACAAGAAAAAAAGTTGAGTTAGAAAAAAAAAAAAGATTTCTACTCAGATTAAGACACTTTGCTGATATTGGCATTCTGGACATTTATGAACATGTGATTGTTTACACAATAAACAATTGTTGTAAACCACAAAACCTGCCACAACACTGTCATCTTGACCCACATGTTCAAACTACCATCACCAAAAAGTGAGCAAGAATCATTGGAAATTCCTTAAAAACAGTTCATCCATGGTTTAATTAACTAATGATCATCCTCGTCAGTAAATAATTAAAAAAAAGTTAGATAGAACAAAAGAAAGCAAAGAATAACTGTCAAGCAATTCAATACGGTATAGACTACCTATAACTGCTTCAGATTGTGAAATGATTCAATAACAACAGGCTCCATGGCAACAGATCAAAATCAATCCACTCACAAGGACCATGCTGTAGGAAAGCTCCAGAAAGGACCCAAAATGTGATTTTTATTTTCATCTTTACTTTTAAAAAACCTCTGCAGAAAGCAGTTGTGATTTAAATGTGCAGATAGAAAGAACTGGAATCATACTGGTAATATATAAAGTTGATGGAAGTGAGAAGGAAAAAAACCCCTCAATTTTAACAAGAAAAAAACAACAGAACGAGCCTCAGAAAAGACATCCCCGACTTCGACTGGTTGGAACTGGGACAGGAATACAAGAAAGGGATGAATATGATGAAAGAGGACAACAGAGATGAGCAATTACAAGACAGTCATTGATAGGCCAGATGTTGCAGTTCAGAAAGACTTGACTTGTGCGTGTGTGCTACAGCAATAATTGAAGTGACAATTTTACATTGATTTATACAGGGACCTCATACCTTTGAATTTTTTCTGGCCTATATACAGTATGTTCAAATGCTTTAAATATTACACAAACCATCAAACATGTTGAAACTTTTTTGTGTTGAAACAACATTTTTATCAACAAGTGGAACATAACTTTACAAAAATATCACCTCATTTAGCAATTCTTATCTCATTTACTGCCAATAATATTACCACAGTGATTGCTCAAAACAGCTTAAAAGACACCAGAGAAAATAGGGTGCTTTCAATTGACGTCAGCAATCTTCCTGTTTGATACGTTGGAGGATAAATAATAGACTAACCAAACATTGCTTGTGTAATGTTTGTTCTTCTGTCAACTCAAAATGCCAAGTTTCTGTCTTATTTTAAGCTGTGGAAATTGAGGACAAAGAGATAAAAATAGTTTTTACCATTTGCCAACTATTATTATTAACCAGTGAGTGAAAACAATGAAATTATCAGAACGAAGGCAATCCTTATGGTTATCAAGAATTCCATGGGAGGATTTATATAATTCAACCCTACACTATGTCCGTGTGCTCTTATCACTTCATAACAGGTTAGTCTGTTACTGGTATTTTTACACTTTTTACAACATCAATAATATGTGAACAGCATGTGAATTCTGGGAATTCTGTTACTGGTATATTTCCTAAAGGTAGCTTACATTTTCAAAGTAAAAAAGTCGTGGATAGTTCTAAGTACACAACCATGCAGGTGCTTAGGCTAAGCCTGGTGAATTTAACAAACTTATAGTTTTAAAGGACGTATGATGTTTAATGTGGATGATTGTCAAACTATATGTGAATTGCTTCATTGCATCAAAAATCATGTCCTCACTGCAAGCTGGTCACAGGACATGTCTATGAGAGATTTAATGAGATTTTCTTTTTTTGAGGCAATTCAAAAACATATACATTCAGTAAACAGTCCAAATGTGAACTGAATTTGCACCTTGGCATCTCCAGCAAGGCTTGTAGTAACAGAATATGTGAACAGTTGGATGTTTTATGATGACCCTGAAGAAGGCCAAAAGATAAAACATAAATTGGTTATGAAGTGTATTTGTAGTAAATTGGGTAAAGCAGATTTACAACTGTAGATCTTTGTTTACTATCTCCTGTTAAAGCTCCTTAATGAATCTTGTTCAAATCAATATGTTACACAGATACAGTAATACAGAGGATTTTATTCAGTAGGTTAAGGTGAATATTACAAAGAGCACCAATAGGACGTATTGTTATAGATAATAAGTGACTTAGTGATGTACCTGTGCAAGCTAATAAAACTGACTGGTGGATTCAGAGTTCAGAGTGTTTAAAAAAAAAGAACTGTTGCCGACATTTATATAAATAAATTCAAGCAATAATCCAATTTTAAATACCAACTGCTGTTCACATATTATTGATGTTGTAAAAAGTGCAAGGCGTAATATCAAAAGTGCCATTCCCAGTGACAAACTGGTCACATTTGTTTAACTGCATAAAACTTAACGGTTTTGGTGCGCTGCCATTGCTCACATCAGCATCCTTTCCAGACACAGCAGACATCTGTTTCCAGCAAAAAACCTCTAAAACAATGACTGCACAATATCAGATGAGACCAAACTAGATCCTTGAAGGTAGAAACAGGCTGATAAACAGAGAAGATCAAAGCAAAGGAGAAAAGGAAAACGAACGTCATGCATGCAATCATTGATGGATTGATTGGAGACACGAGTCCAGATGAATGCTAATGTGTTTGTGTTTGCTGGTTGTGTAAAGAGACAGTTTGGTAACAAACATCCCACAGCTTGCTAACAGCTTCATTAGTATGATATATTTCAGTGTTGCCTATAAACTATCAACACATTCACACTGTCATCAACAACTTTACACTTCCATCTTGCGTTTTGAATGTACTCATAGCAAAGTATGAAATAGAACACAAAGAACTCTATCTGAACAATATCAATTAAAGTAGTTTGAAAGCATATACTCCAGTAGTTTTCCAGATGTAATGATATGCAATTCTGAAACGTGGGCCCACACTCTATAGACATCACCATCGTTGACCTGTTTTCAGTCACTTTGACTCTTTCTGTAGGTAAACAAATGCACGTATTAGTTAGCATCCGGTAAGAAATGTAGCTACTTTAGGGACACGTTAACCATCAATATGAGAAAAATATTTTTGCAGATTTTGTTTATTACTTTACAATTTTCTTTTGACCAGTCTATATGATTTGCAACGATAACCTTTAAATAGCTGGGACTCCACTTTTTAAAGTTTGTCGAAAAGAGAAATAAACACTGAGTTCCTAAAAGCTGTTGCTTGAAACTGTGAGAAGTTTTAGGATGGATTTTTGTCTCAGCATGTTACTGACAAATTCCCAAACCTGCACTTAGATCTCCCAGTAAGATTTAAAAAGACTGAGAGGAGAGCCATCAATTTATGGGTACACAGGAGGCTGCATGACAGGATGTTCTTAGATTGATTTCTTTACCCCAAACCAATGTCTGCAAACTGTGAGTGAAGTGAGAACTGCTTGATGAGCGTCAGGCATGTGTGTTGTTAAGGTAGGGCTAAAAAAAAAAGGACAGAGCAACAGAATGAAGGAATGGATGTATTGATGAAGCCAGTGGACCATTTTTATGGTGCTTCTAAACAGGCCTGGCAACAAGGGTGGAGGGGGGGGGCCACAAAAATGCCAATAGATCTTAAAACTTGTATGTGGACAGGCTCGCCATCGTCCTCCACACCTCACCTCTCAAGTGTGACTGATTCCACTGGTCTGACTCATGCCGACAGCTTGTCTTGCCTGCCTTGAAGTCATGGAGGGAATCATTGATTATCTATGCAGCAGCACACATCCCCAACGCTGCAGAGTTTGGAGTTCTGTTTATCTCTGAAACAGGTTGCTGTGACTTGTTGGTCACCCCCTTAAAATTCTCCACTGAAATCAAACCATTTTGTCAAGGAGAAATGTGCTTGATTGTGATATTGCTTTGCGGCTCTAAATGTGGTGTGTTGAAATTCAGAAGGAAGGAAAAAAAACAGCTTTTTGATTCATCTTTGAATGGTACAAAGACTGAAGGCTGTCACTATGGAGAGCAGTTTCAAATTAGAAAACTTTCCTAAGGCTCAAAATAAGACATGATTGCTGCAAATGACAGAAAAAAAACGGATTTCCAAAAAACATCAAGTAGAGTTTTAAACACTGAAAATTAAAAGAAAAGAAAAAGGTCTTGCTTGTTTGGGTAATGGGGTAGGAAAACAGGGAACACTGGCTTTCACATTGTTCTTGCAATAATGAAGTGCAATCAATGAGGACTCACTCTAACTATAACTGCACTCTATCACACTGTCACTGAATATTGCTATGCATTGCTAAATGAATCAAAAGTCTTCATTAAGGGTGGATTGGTCTCTTGTGAGCAGGGAATTGTACACAGATTGATCCTGTAATGATGGATGACTGAGAAAAAACCATTTAAACCAGATTGTAACACAGAAGGGCTGCTGGGTTCTGCAATCACCTCCAAAGAAATTATCCCACTTTTCATTCCTAATCTGGAATTCTTAAAGGCAATAATAGAATAATTGATAATATGAGAGAAAATGAGAAACATTAAACTTATACTGAACCAAGAAAACTCACTTTTAATAATCTTAAAGTCATTTGAAAAACATGCACAGAGGTATTTTAATTTCAAACATTAAACTGAGGCATGCAGAGGAGTGGAGCTAAATGAACGTAGTTTACAATAATTAATTGAACCACTGAGGCGAGTTAAGCAACAGGGCAGAGGAATGCGCGTCATGTACACCCCGGGTGATTGCATGTTCAAGTCAAACTAATGAAGCAGATGATATATATACTTGTGCCTCCTCAGATTTTGGCAGGTAATTACAACAAACTCCACATGATCAACCAAACTGAAAAGCGAGGACATTAAAACAGAAAAAAAAACACTTTGAGGACACACTTACGGTGCTGAAATTGCGCGGCCCGCACAGCTCTCCCTGATACCGACAGTAAAGCAACATCTCCTCCAGCTGATGTCCCAGCCGGTCCAGCAGCTGCCTCATGGACGGCTGGGACTCCCGAGGAGGAGGAAGAAAGTGTTTAAAGTCCAAAATTCGAGACAGCGAGGACCAGGGGGGCTCTGTCCCTGCGCTCCCACCGCCGCCTCCTCCTCCTCCATCACCCCGCAGGGTGATGAGCGCCTCCTTAGCAGCGGGGAAGACTTCCCAGTCCATCCCCAACAGCTCCAGCCACCTCCCCGCACTGAATATGTCCGTCTTCTTCATGCGCCGCGGCAGCAGGAGATTCTGGTTGCAGATGGTGACGGCGGGGAAGACAAGCCGCTTGGCGTACACCATGTGCGCCTTGGTGTAGACCGGCGACGAGAGCAGGTAGCGCACTCTGTTCGAGGACCAGGTGAAGAGCAGAGCCACCGCCGCCAGAAACGCGAGCAGCCACGCAACTCTGCGAGGGTAGGAACCGCTGAGAAAGATGTGCCTCAAGCCATGCAAGGTGGTGTGCTTCAGGAAGAGTTTCCCGGCTTCAGCGAGAGACCCCGGGTTCGGCTTCGATCCAGAGGACGGGCACATTTTGGGGGAAAGCTGGTGCGCGCTCTCAACATGGGTGCCGCTTTTAGTCGGAGAGTAAATGTGTCTAAAAGTCACCTTTTGCGCGCGCAGAAGGCTGCTGTTTGTAAGAGACTTTGAAAGAATGAGAGAGTAAAAGCTCACACAGCTCCTTTTCGCTTCTCCCAGGCACTGAACAGCAGCTCGAGGAGGTGATGGGGGAGTATTTTGTCAGCTGCGCAGCGCTCCCTGAGCGCGTCCGGGAGGTGGGGGGAACTGAAGTTAGTCAGAATGATTTAGTGCGTTAATGTGCAGCAACAGGAGTCCGGGGGATTATTTCATTTAAACTACAAGCAGTTATAGTCTCCGAAAGTCTGAATATATTCCAAAGAGACAACAGATTCAGTTAGAATTATAATTATATTTCAGCACACGTTTTTCTTTATGTCTGCCTTCCAGTTTCTCTTTTTTTTCCCAGTTTCACCTGTTCCTCCAACCTTACTCTGCACAGACACACACGCAGACAGACACTTCTGTGGAATATCATTAGTGCTGTTTGCTGAATGAAATCTCTTGGCTCAGTAGGTGCAGACCATTTATCTTCCTTTTCACCCCCACCACACACATAAATACCTGGGCACAAACACATATAGGCTACACCTTAATCCCTATTAAGGATTTCTTCCTAAAAATAAATAAATAAATAAATTACTTCTATTACAGATGTAGAGACTTCATTATTGCACCACCAGTTAGTTATATTTCACACATTGCAATAAATCCAATTAACTATAAGCCTCTACTGCATTTTTCCACACTAACATGTAGAATAAGCTCTTTGAACCGCCTTGTTGCTGAAAAGTGCTATATAAATAAATTGGACTTTGACTTGACTACAATAGGTAAGGCTTGGCATTCAAGACTTGACTGATGTGTTTCCATCCAATATGTAATGTCAGAAGGAAAACAGAAAAGGTCAAGCTGCTGCTGGGAAATGAATGAAAGCCATGTTATGCATCTATAAAACATCACCCAGAGTTCCAATAAACCAAACTCACATAGTTTGTTTATTTATTTATTTGACCCTGCATAGCCCCACTTTGGCTGTGAAGAGTGGATCTGTCCCCAGGATTTGACAGAGACCTAAATGCATTGCTAACAAAGTGTCTGCAAAAGCAATCTCACTCTTGGGGGGTTTTTGGTCAAGTGGTAGTTCATGCTTGGTTAGTCATCATTACACCGAGTTTCAAGAATATGAGCTCCCATGCAGAACTCTTTTCAACTGTCTGCTCCTCATTTAGGGCTGGGTGAGTGTGTGTCTGTTGCTTACTGCATGACTAAGGAAAAAAGAGCTTAGAGGGAAATGCTACGAATGACAAGAGAGGGAAAGATAGCGTGAATAAGGAGCATTTAGCAAATCAATATTTCACATCCTGTCACTCCATATTCGAAAGGATAAAAACACTCTCTTAAAACAGGGTTAATTGCTATGAAGGCAATGACTGAAAAGCCAAACAAGACAGGCATTCAGAAAAAGTAACAAAACCAAATATTTGTTTTTTCACTGAGAGATAAATTTGACGGGTGAAATAAATGTTTCCCATCAAGCTCAGCCAAGACAGTAATGGTGATATTCATATTATTTGAGATAATCATGATCATCATATTATTTTCTTTCTAAAAATGGCAAACTGAAACAGAAATCTCACAATTTCAGATAGTTTTCAACTATTTGACAGCACTGATGGAAGGATGGAGTGGACACCCTCTAAATTACCTCATCTTTTTGATGCTCTATTTTCAGACTCAGACATGTCATATCTGTCAAGTGCATTTTTGTGCCTGCAACACCCTAAAATCCCAAATAAATTTAATATTTATGTTAATTGTTTCTTTATAGCACATAATGTTATTGCATTTTTATTTTGCCAATACTTTAGCAGTGTCATTAAAGCCTATTGCAGTAGCAATTATTTGTAGTTCAGCTCAATTTGATCCATAAGCAAGTTGTTTGACCTCCTGTAAGCTAATAATTTGAATAAGACTTGACAGTGCAATATTGTTAGAATTGCCCTAAGGTACAAATCTAATGGCTATAGCATAAGCAAGCTAGCAACCAAGTGAGCAATTAGCTGAGAAAGAAATTCTTTACATATTTTAACAGAGTAATACTGGTAGCTCAGCATGATCATACATGAGCACAAACTGATTTCACTGTACCATGTTTGGAAAAACTGCACACTCACCAAGGAGTGGGACAAAGAGGGAGGCTGAAAGGGATTTCTGTTGCTCATTATTGCTTGCTGGCGGATGAGAAGGCGGACATGCATGTTTTTACCCATGTCCGTGTGTTTATGTGTCTGTTTGTTGGCAAAATATCTAATGAACCACTAAAGATAATAATGAGACTAATCTCCAACACATATTCTGAGTGCTTACAGATTGCACAAGTACTTTGCCATTAACTATTTAAACTCAACTTTGTCTGTTTGTTAGGAAAATACCATGAACCACTGGACACATTTTAATGAAACTTTCAGAAAGTAATCATATACATCTATAACTGATTAACTTTTGATGTCAATCTAGTTTGAGATGGCTGCCACAGTTAATCGATGTAGGTCAACAGAAAAATGGCTGTAACTCAGCCAATTGTAAAGAAATTGAGCTACAATCTGGTGCAGTAGTAGCTGAGAGTCATTCACAGGACATCTCTGATTGAGACATCTTGTGATTTCTCATGAGATTAGTCAAACATGCAGTTATTCAAGGGATGTTAGTCCTTTAATTTCTGCACTGAGACCCAAATCTTATAAGTGTATTATCCAACAAGATTACATTTTACACATGTCTTCAAGATTAACACCAAAAAAACATCAAGATGAGTTTAACTCAGATCAGTCACAGAGTGGTAAAAAGAAAAAACAAAACAAAACTCAAGACAAATATTAGGGTTTCTACAATCTCAATTAGAACTAATTTAGGTGGTTTGGTTTGACTATGGCTGGATTGTAATGCACATCCGTGATGGGTGGTGGATCAGAATTCCCCGGAGATGGATCCTGACACTTGTGGCATTTAACAGCATTTGTTCAGGCCCGTTTCCCCCGACTACCTCATCAAGAGGGAGACATATCAGAGGAGAGGCTCTGTGGAACATGCTAATCTGTCTGGGTGAAGGGATAATGATGTACTTGCTTGACAGAAAAACACAATCCCACAACAAGTGTAACAACAATAACAACTGAATAACAAATGATCGCTGCTCTAAAAACCACGGATAAAGAGTTTCACTAATGAACCTTTTATAATTGCAAGCATGGATATTTGTTAGGGGACTTTGGACACATATCTTTACTTTTATAATTACCAAAGCAGCTGTGACAATAATGAACATCCTGATCTATTGTTTGATCTCATAAAAAAGAAAAATATTTTGTTTTATTCCTTTACACTGATTATATAACAAAAGGAGAGATATGGGGAAAAAAACAGTTTTTGAAACGCTATAATTCATTTTTCAATGTCATATGGATGGTTTTGAGAACATAAAAATGTTTGCTTATATAAATCTTCAATTGACTTACAATTCATTCATCTCAAGGCTGTTGATTTAAAGGAAAACACAAGTGTAGGGCTCTACTGTTAGGTCAGTTTAATGATTTAACAGAGAACAAACCCTAATCCAAATTGTTACAACACTTATGTGCAACATAATTTATCTGTCAGCATCTTTACAATGAAACACAATAGAGTGTAATTACACAATCCTATTCTGTCCCTACAAAAGTCAGTATCTATTGCTAAATTATGTCATGAATGTCAATCACACACCATAAAACATCACAGAGTATTAGCTGCCTGATCACTAGGAGCTAATGTGTTTGAGAGTGATCAGCATATAGCTAGTTTTAGGGTGGATTTCTGCCCTGACAGTTCATCTAAATGAGAGAAAACCCCAGCTTCAATCAGCAAGGCCAGTGAAGCAGTGAATGTTTAAAAGCCAAGTTAAGATGAATGAAAAGACCCTGACAAGCAAATTTATTTAAAAACTGCTGCATGAAGTCATATCTTATCAGTCATTTATGGAAACCAAAGAGGATGACGCTTTCAGGCATTCAATGTGAACAATGCTAAGGGCTGACACACCTCTCATTTTGGCACCCAGACTTGCTGCCCACATTTAGTAGACTAAAAGACTTATTGCCGCATAAATCTGCTATTTTTCTTACTTTGGTTATTATTTTTCTCCTTTCCTATTTTTTAACTTAAAGTACATCTGATATCATTTATGTGCCTTAACACTAATTCTGTATAAAGATTATATATAAAATTCAAATGTATACAACACTTATTACAAGTTTTTTATACACAACAATTTAATAAGGTATTGTTAATAGTGAAACAGTAAATTATTAAGGGTGCCAATGCATAAGCAGAATGATGTAATACATCATATATATACTGTATGTGTCCTTTCAAGATGAACTTTTCAGTATGAGGAAATACTGTGCATCTTAATTTAATAAAGCAAATTTTTTTAAGACAAGCTACTTGCTGAACAATACTGAGTAATGTGTGGATAAAACCTTCTGAACAAGTTTACTCATGAATTTTATTAGACAGTTGGTGTCTTTAAGTGCTGCTGTGCAAGTTTTAGTGTAATCTGTTGGCATAAGTGCAATATAGTACCTATGTTTCCATTTAGGTTTAATACAATTAAATAGCAAATCTTGTGTTTTCATTACCATAGCACAATTTTTATATTTACAAATAATCCCTTTCCTCTTCATAATGCACCATGCTGCACAGTAGTGACAAATCAAATTCTATCTTTTAAGTGCTTTCTTGTTTTATGTGGTTACAGTTTCTTCTGCACACTTATAAGAGAAGGGGAAAGCAGTACATAACAAGTGGCTTGCAGTTTTGCAGTCACAAAATCCTGCCCGCGCTAGACTTTTAAATGTTTTTGTATCTCAAGATCAAGGATGTGCTGGAAATATAAAAACAGGTGAACACATTCTCACACTATCCGTGTGTACTTACTGTATCTCATCACAACACATGCAAATATACTTGAAATTTTCTGAATACATTAACACCCCAAAGACCCTACAACCCAGTCATAAACATTTCTGAAAACCAGAAATGTTCTCTGCAGGTATTTTGCATGTGCACAGTGTGTATATTCCTTCGTTTTTAAATCTTTATAACAATTTGTTGGATCTTAAACATGCACTTCCAGCTGAGACTGGATTCCAGCAATAGTGGAATTCTTCACTTTTATTTTTTAGCTTCAATATCACTTGTCAGGAAACGTGGAAAAGGAACCAAACCCAGAGTGCAGACTCATTTTAAAACAAAACTAATTTATTTAACTAAAGAACACAAAGACACAACAAAGGCTGACGTGGCAGCAAAAAACTCAACATAAATACAAACTAACTAAGAGGCACAAAAACACGAACCGAAGC
>JAOXNZ010000166.1:7792259-7805105 GCA_028566095.1 Kryptolebias brasiliensis
AACATCATTTACTTTTCAGGATACTAAAACACCAGTTTAAGTCCCCAATCAAAGGCATTTCAATAAAACTTTATATAAAGTAAAAAAAAAGTATGCTTTTTTAAAAACTACCATATCAATAAGTAGTGCACATAAAACAGAACTCTGTAAGTCTGTTGATATTTTTTTGATATAATATATGTGAAGCCCTTTTAAGTGTGGAACTGATAAAGCTAAAAAAGATAGCAAACTCTGGTAACCCCTTATCACTGTGCTCTGCTTAAACTGGATTCATGTTGCAAGTGTGACAGTACCACCATGTTTTTTGTGCTTTACTATAATGAATCAATGCTTGAACCTGCGGGAAGATTCGGGAGTCATACTGTATAAGCACAGAGGCTGAATGGAGCAGATTTATGTTCACAGCCCATGGGACAATAAGAGTATCCCTGCCTGCACTAGGAAACACAGGATGACACAGCTAATTCATCTCGGCAGGATCATGACAGCTAGGCTGGGGGAGAGTTTTGAGAGAGGGGAAATGGTTCTGATGAATGACTTTCAGAGTACGGCTGCTAGCTACAGCAAACAGTCTCCCAGTCCCCAAAGGCCTGATGGCTCCTATTTGCTGCTCAGGGAGAAATGAATGAAAGGCGCTTTGTAAAATAAATGGTCTCGTTCTGTTTGACATTTATAAATGATTCTTTCTTGTAAAACTAGATGTGGAGGTGAGCGTCTTGTGCTGGTGCTCAATACTTTTTTTTAGCTGCCACATGTACACATATTAATGATGATTTAAGTTTTTATTTTATTATGACAACTAGAAATAATTTAAAAAGTGTCAATATTCCATGCAGTTATTAAAAATACAGCCAATCAAGCTTTATCTGACTCATAGACAATAAAGCTGCTTGAAGAGATTACTCAACATTTTAAGGATTATGTGTGAAGTGAAATGATTGATGATTGATCGTTACGTACAATTGTTCTTTGCATTTAGAACTGCATGTAATAGAGCTAATTCTCAGCAGAACATCCAGGCATTACGACCGTACAAGATAGCTTTGTACTAACTGGTATTTAGGTTAACTATGGCTAATGGAAGACAGAAACAACTTATTTTATTTTCCTTACATAACTCACAGACAATAATGCAATTACATGTGGTGGCCTTTCAGACACAGGAGCAATATTCATTTATCCACTTTCAGCATGACCTCAAACCTCTAAAGCAGCGAGCTGCTTAAGAGATATTGAACATTAGCTTTCAGTGCAGGAACACTGCTTAACCAGTAAATTTAAGAAGTCAAATTAGATTTTGTTTGAGAAAAAAGAAAGAAAGAAAAAAAGCAGAATAGGATTGTAATCATTACATAGGTTAGAATTAAGCAGATTTCTAAAGCATCTCACCATCTTTTTCCTCCAGGTTTTTCTGCAGCGTGTATAAGTAATGCATGAAATCACTTTCTGTGGTTTTACATAATCACATACAACTGTAACTGTAATTTCAGTAAGAACATCTTACATTTACTGAATTATCAGTTTCTAATCACTGAAGAGTCTGAAAGTTCAAACAAAACTTTCCTAAATGTCCTGCCCGATTCTCCCGTTCTTCATCAAAATGTCTAAAATTGTCTTTTCTCCCTAACTTGAAGTCTGTACTGCAGCAAACACACTGGAAAACTTGTTAAACCGCAGGCTCAGGGTGAATGTGTGTGTGTGTGTGCGTTACACCTCATGTCAAGGAAATGTCCAACATGCAATGGAAGCAGGAATAACGAAGACGCATTGATCCATATCCAGCTGGCTGACAAACTGAAACACTCACTCGTGCTCACACATAAACAAAACAGACAGTCCAAAACTGCATGTTGGGTTGAACTTAAATGAATCTTTCTTTCTTTTTTGTTTGAAGCATTACCAGTCCCCTTGGAGGTATATTTACTGACAGCAGTATGATGGGTGGCTGAGGCATTCACTGAGATTGTCTTTATGGTGAGGTTGTGTATAAAAGGGGGTAGCAGACAAACACTAATTGCTGCAATGATTTATTTACTTTTTTTTTGTTTTGGTTTACCTCTGAATAACTTCTAGTTTGAACCTGGCAGAGCAATTACATCCTGATATAAATGTGTGAATAAGAAGATGGTGGTGGGGTTTTAATCGACAGGGCCCATCTTCCTGCTGGTGTCAGTAATTCTCTTACCGTCTGCTTCTTAAGCAGCTGTTATTGGTGCTAAGATTTGCATCAGCTGTGGGTATTAGGTTGTTGCGCTGAATAATGTAATCACCCTCTTTTCTTGCTCTGCTCAAAGGCAAAAGCTCTAGAGCTGCAGACACTGGAATGAAACATTTGTTCAATCAAAACAGCTCCTGCTAACATTGGCTCAGGACGGTTTGTTCGCAGTTTTGAACTTGTTTAAATTGAAGGCAGTTTGACTCAGCTGCTGTTTAAAATGTTGCACATTACTGAACAGATATGTGTTCAAATCCTCAAATGGAAATTACACAGAGTAATGTTTGGAGTAGAAAAGAGAAAGGATTCAGATAAAAGACATAATCTTAAACCTCAGCCAATACTTTAACCACAATTCTACATTTAAATAGGTTCAAATGCAAGACTGACACATGTATTTTCTTTATTATTATTATTTATTTGCAGTGAATTGTAATGTTATCCTTCAACCTTTAGTTGTTTTAGTTAACCAAAGCAAATGATAACTAAATCAAAGGCTCTACATTTATATTATTTTGGAAGTGTGGTCTAATTTGAGCTTTAACTGATTCTTGAGTTACCAAATCTGGAGGTTTTCCCAACTCTTTAAAAAGAATTATATAAAATACATACCTTAAATATAAAACACCCCCTGCAATTATTAACTTATTATTACATTACTTGTAACATTTACAAGTAATCTGATTGTCTGTACTGATTTTCTGTTACAGGTAATTTGATTGTCAACCAAAATCTTTTACAGCATTGTATAGATTTAGTAATGATAATATGTCAGTGTGTGCAAGTTGTTTAATAGAGCTGGTACTTTCCTGTGGCCCAAAAAAATGTAACATTGCAGCTTCACATTTAATGTATCTTAAGCTCCATGTGATCTCTGATCATCACAGACCATGAGTCAACTGCGAAACCATGTGTTACAAACTATATTCAGTAAAGAAAAATTGAACACTTGTGTTGCACATGCATATTTTAAGGTATAAGGTGGGTTTACATGTTTATTTAAATCTATTCTCTGCGATAAAGAGCCTCCTATTTCCTAACTCAGTTCAGATGAGCATATTTATGAAACCCTGCAGAAAAAAGACACTGAAGACCAGTTTTAGCAACTAACACATTTTGGCCTTTAGGCAGTTTTTGCCTCTGCACACTAACTACACACAAAAAAAATTAAATATTTCTTTCCTCTACAGTTTTATCTACCTGATAAGAATGGATGACGGCCTGCAGTAGATAATTATTTTTTTCCCAAATTGACTGGTACATCTCTGAAGGTCTGGCTTCAGGTTCATGCACACATCAGCCCACACAGACATGACACACAGTCAGAAAGAGCAGAAAAAAAAGAAAAAAAGTTCCAGAGTTTGAGAGAAAATACAACCGGAGTCCGGCGCCTTTAAAAGAACACAACCTTTCTCCTTACAGCTCCTCTGACATTCCTTCTGTCATCCGGAGCGAAACAATTTATGTCAGCTCTGGTATTAAGAACAGGGAGCAGTCCTGTTGGAAGCCATTAAGGCCCTCTCATCAGCCCTACTTAGCTCCTCCTAAGTGGCTATTGGCCCTCTATGGGACAATTGTCATATGCCTTTTTCATTTATAATTGCTCCAACAAGATTGCAGTTTCTCTCATTTTGACATCATTACACATCATTTATCTTAGTCTAGAATTAAAATGAAAGTTCTATCCTTTCATTTATGTCACTTTAATGAATAATTAGCAATTTGTTATTAGCAGATGGCTGATATTAAATAGAGATAATGATGTATCAGTCTAATTTAAAGGGCTTTTTATCCCACTGGACTCATCAAGCAGGATGTTGCGGTACCTTTTGTAAACTGCTTCCCAATAAGAGTGAGGAGATATTTAATTCAAAGGATTGCATCTGAAAATACAGATCAATCATTTTGATTATGAGAGAGAAGGTCCCAGTGACAGAATGCCATGATGTGTCCTTTTTACTGGACTGCAATCCCTCATGAAACTGTGTGGGTTCTGAAGAGAAAAAGAAAGTAAAAGAAAGAGACAGATAATAAAAGAGGGATGGGTTTCTGTCAAGGCTCTTGACACTGATCAAATCTCAGCTCATGTTTGATTTGTAATATTTATTTTCTTAATCCCCAAAATGCCCAAATAGAACTTAAACCCCCAGGAAAAATGTTTTCAAAAACACAACCACTGTGTTTCTACTGGAAGCAGTCCTGCGGCTACGCGAAGCTTTAAACAGATAGTGGTCACTGGAGCTCAGCGGCTCTGAAGCTGTACTGTAGTGGGAATCAATACGTTTTTTAAAGAGGAGATTAAGCCTGTTACTGAGGGATTACTTGCAAACAACAAGGATAAAAAGAACAGCATGCAGCATCTCAATGCCAGGAACTCCATGAGGGCCAGTTTAGATTCTGAAATGACTGTATAACACTGCCCCCTTGTGATCACTGTTTGATATTATGACTATTTTAAAAGATTTACCAGGCAAGATGTTTTACTTTGATACAATAAATGGAAAAAACAAGGTTTAAAACTGAATAATTTTCAAAGCTTTGGATCAAGGCCACCTATTAACTCCTGAGGTGCAGACAGAAAACAATCATTTAGAAGATGAGAAAATCACAGCCATCTTAATTTGAGTGACAGCATGAATAATTAATGTCACCTTGTTGTTACCTCATACAGGGGAGGAACTGTTTCTGCAGTGCACTCTTTAATAACCTCCTTTAGACAGAACCCATCCTTGTGTTACCCTACCTTGTATCCATGACCTGAAATCTGTTGTTTCTGTTATATTTTGCTCATACATGACAAATTGCAGCAGGGAGAGAGAAACAACTGGACCAAGACTTATGCACACTGCACACTTTGATGAGGGGGAGCACATATAGCTCTACAGATTTTCCCCTCAGGGTAGATAATTTATAACACTAGTGACTAACTGATGTATCCTTTAAGCCAGTAAATGAAATAGCAAGTCTGGAGCATATAGCTCTAAAGATTGTGTTTAAATTTTACATTGGAAGATAAATAAATCAATAATAAAGGCTAAACATTATTAACAAACCTAGACTATTTATAGTTGATGAATTGACATTTGAACTTGTATAATTGTTAAAGAGGAGCGTGTGATTAAAACAAATTGAGTTCAGCATACATTTATGTTGGCTCTGCTGGTGACACACTGATATTTACATTAATCAGAGCTAAAGCATTACTTTTTAAAGTAATTAATTAATTTCTAATTCACCATAGTATGTGCTTAGGGATAATTACACAACACTTTCACTGATTGAGTTCCACTGGTTGCCTAAAAACAGAGTACTGGACCATAACACCTATTTACAGTTCAGAGTCAGATAGCAAGCTCCTGCAGCACTGGCATTGCATTTCTCATTCTCGGAAAAGACACCCTTTGTTTTTTTTTCTGCCTATCTGTCAATCTGGTAGAGACTGCACTCGTGGCATACAGACTGATGTTCTTGAGGAGACAAGAGAAGGGCGTAATCAGAGCTACTGGCTGATTCAGTTGACAATGCTGAGCTTGGGAGAAAGTCAAGCTGCATCTAATGGGTTGGGGCTGGAACAGGAAGGAGGGATTTGGATCAGTGCTCTGAGGGGGGCTCACATTCTGCTCTGGGTCAGAATTGCTGGAATCTGAACCGACACTAGAAACTTTTTGACCCAGCTCTTAGATAAAAATTATTGCAGCACGCGCACATATGCAGAGACACTGACACATGGTTTTAAATGCACAAACAGCAGAGAGGGAGGGAGATGGTGGACTGACAGATAAAGAAAGGACAGAAAGCCTGAGAGACTGAGGGAGACAGAAAGCAATCAATCTGTTCACCTCCCCTGCTTTAAACACCAGCGGTGGAGTCAGTGGGGCCACAGTGGCTCTTTGGGAGATATAATAAACAGGCAGTAGCAGAAATACACAAACTACTGGTGTTGCCAATTGCCACATTATGCAAAATAAATGCACTTTATTGATTTGCTGTCTAAGAGAAAAATAAAACAGGAATACATTAATTCATGCAAAGTGCACTGTCCTGCTTTTTAGCTATAACCAAGGACATAGCAAATGTGTAGTATAATCTGTCTAATCTGTCTTTATGGACATTTGATTTGCAAAAGTTAAATATTTGTATTTCTTTTTGTGTGAACTACCTTTTCCCACAAAGTACTTTCTGTGCTTGGTTCAGTTTCTGGTTTTTTTTTGTTGTTTTTTAAGTATCAGGAATTTTAAAGATATATTAAGTATATGCTGGTTAACATGCTTAACCAAGTTCTCCAGCAGTTAAAGTAAAACGTCTGTTGATGTATTCTGTGTCTGCTTGAAGGGTATTTTTCTGATTAGATCAATACATAAACACTTAAAGATACTCATTAAGTCAAACCCAGTCAATGCACAATCTTTGCAAAAAGCATCTTGTGTCATGCTGCATTTGTTAATGCTACATTAAAACTATATATCAATCGTGGAAAAAAAAAAACTCAATTTGAACAGGAACCTGGGTTTGTTACAGATGTAATTATGTAAATTTTAATTAGATGCAAATCCCAGAATAAACATTATATACTATAAATTGTTAGCTGGCCCATTTCTACAGTTTAAAGTCAGGTTGGTCTTGATGCAAATAGGCAATGCAAGATTTCCATGTCAACACTGGACTAAAAGATGAGTGTGTGGACAAAAATTAACAATGGCTCACACACTGTATGCCCCACTCAAATCTTGTCAAAAGTAGCCTTTGACCAAAAAATGTTGACCAATATAACTTCAATATTCATTGTGCCTTTAAATCTGAAGACTGAAATCATTTGTCTCTCATAAAGAAGACAGAAAATTTACCAAAGTTTGTATCTGTACAGAATTAAATACAGTAGTAGCAGGATAAATGTGACTGGTCCCGTGGTGAAACGTTATGGTCAATGAATGGATGATACTGTAGCAAGTACAATCAAGGGCAACTTGTTTTGCCAACGAATGATGAAAAGAAGAGATGACTTGTTTTAATTTAGACTGAAAAATGATTTTGTACATTAAAAAGGCAATCTTCCTTTTTATACTAATATAATTACAAAGTTAATAAACCATGGAAATGTGTATTTTTGTTGAATCACATAAAAATGATCACTTGTAAAGCTGAAATCTTACCCCTACACATATGCAGAGTTTTTGTTGTTTTGTTAAATTTTATGGGGAATTTATACCAACAAAAGTCACAGTTAGGTACAAAAACCCTGCAAATAACATTTATACAAACATGTAAGCAAACAAAACAAATCTATATTTGAAAAAAAGCTGATTTTTAACAGTCTTTAGGTGTCTTACAAGAGTTATTTCCTCTAACTAACCAGATATAAGAACTGCAAGCCAACAAAAAAGGTATTAATAAACAAAACAATACAACAACGAAACAATAATAAAGTGTTTGCTTACAGTTAAAATTCAGAAGCGTATGACCTGAAGTAACAATCAGTGATTATTTCAGTGGGATGATGTAACCAAGAAGTGTTCAGGTGACAATGGCTAAAATTAGTCCTCTTAGACCTGACAGGGAAATGATTGCTTGTCATTTTTGTTGGTCAGATCTCTAATTGCTGCACGCATTTGACTCAGAAACAGTAAACAAAACACAAAACTGTATAAAACAGTTCACACCTTTGACACAAATCACACACTATCAACAACTTTCAAGTAATTTGCATGAAAATCAGATTTTTCACACTTTTAAAGGACACTTACTAAAAATTATGGCATTAAACAATTTGTTGTTCTCATCTAAAAACAAAAAAGAATTACCTTAAAGATTTTTAATCTACTTTTTCCAGTAATTACTAATACTTTTTCAGTGAACTTGTCTTTAGAGGACATAGACTGTCCCATTCAGAGTGTGTAGGATGACAAATTGATCAAAAAAATCCAATAAATTCAAGGTGAGAAATTGTGATGAATATGACAGTAAAATCCAACATTGAATGAGGTCTCATCAGAGGCCTCTTCTCATAAGAATAAAATGGCCCACTAACCTTTTTTTAAGCATATCAACAGAGTATGACAGCTGAGTCTAATTCACTGCAAAGACATTGACCTTATCTGCCTCTCTGTTCATTTGTCATATAGTCTTCCTGACCTGGGAACTTTATAAAGTTTTGGTTGTTTCAGAAACTAAGTCTGCTCATCTGTTGTGTTAACATTAAACTCTCTGTTTTTTTGCACAAGGAGCACAGTGAAAATCCATTAAATTTTAGTTTGGAAAAAAAAAGAAGAAAAAACTTGCCAAAGTTGCCACTCACTGCACAGAAACTCTGACTTTTTTATTATTTGAGGATAAGTCTTCATGTAATAAGACATGATTACAGCTTCCATCCTTCTCTGCACATCTTTACCATCTATAACCTTAATTTTCCTTTTAGAGTGTGAGAGTGCAGCTCTTCTGCAGCTCGGAGCAACGGCACGTCAGCGCTGTGTTTATATAAACTGCTCAATGAAAAATCACCTGTTATGAAAGCTTTTAAGTTTTAATTTCAATTCAATCTTTTTCTCCCCGCCTTTAAATCTTCTCCATGACACATTAATACATTACTTTAAAACATTTTTTGTAACTACAGACTATGCATTATTTAAAAAAATTTGCAGTCATGCAACTAATGACTATTGCCCCAGGATTTTTTTCAGTTTTATAATACTAATTCATCTTTTTTCCCTCCCTTTCTTGTTATCAGATTACTCATTTGGTTTATAGATTGCATGCTAAAAGTGCAAAAATAATCATAGGTTTTTAGGGTCGGACATATTTTAACAATCTTTTACCTCAATCAACAGTCCAAAACTCCAAAAACAGCAAAAATTAAAATAGCTTGAGTAACAATGTTTAATTGTGTGGTCATTTTGTTTGAATAATGACAATTAAAATATAAAAGAATACAGAATAAATGAAAAAATAAAATGAATATGATTCACAAAATAAACTTTACAACTGTTAACATAATGTTGCTACTGCTAAAACTAGTCAATAAGTAATGAACAAGAAATTAACCAAAGCATCATCTGATTTATTTACACACATTTATACTGACACAACTGCAGCTCAAGTACAACCATTAGCAGTCTGCCAATATCTATCCACAAAACTGTGAAAGGTCAAACAAATCAACACAACGATAGCTGGATGTTGTCAACAAATACCTGCATTTCAGTGTTTCATTCAGGTGTGTGTGTTGGGCAGAGGGAAGAAAACTCAGCCGTCATACAAAACAATAAAGCAAAAGAGGGAAGGTCTGCTGGCAAAAAGCAGCTCTGAGCCTCCTTCTGATTCCTAAGAAACATGTTTCCCTCAGTGCCAGTTTAATTCAATAACAGCTGTTAGCCAAATATGCCATTTTGTCATGCTGCTCTTTTTTCATTTATAATGAAGTTTTATTTATGTAGACTCGCTGACTTTGAGAAACAATTTATTTACAGCAGCGGCTTGGGACTGTGAATGAAATGGCTCACTGCAATAAACCCTTTCTTCTGCTTCAGTAGATGAAGGCATTAGTTTAGTTTTAGTGGTATGTTTTGCTGAATGTGCTTCATTTACTCTCATGAACTCCAACAGAAGTCACAGATGAAGTCTTCTGCTCTATTGTATGCTTTCAGGAATGCATTTCAATTTACAATTTGCACATTAAATGTTAACCATCAATCAAAACTACCAAGTCTACCACATACAAAAATTAGATCTCTTAAAAAATAGATTTCTTGCTGTGGGGGTTTGGGGTAATTTACCTCTCTGAAGTCCTTAGGGCCACACTCTTTGCCACTATAGCTACACTCAAGCAGCATATCTTCAATACGATGCCGGGTGCGGTTGTAGAACTCATCCAGGCTGAAGCGTGAGCCCTGCGGGCGGTCCGGCTCTGAAGCCAGCTGAAACCCAGGTGCCATGCCTTCCTCGAATCCCAGTAAGGGGCTTGTGAAAATCAGGTCACTGTAGCTCATCTGAGACTTCCGGATAAAGTTGTAATTGCACATAGTCATGGCAGGAAAAATCTTATTGCTGGCCATTCTCTCATCCAGCATGGTGATGTGGTCATATTGGAGATAGTATATAACTCTGTCAGCTACCTGGTATAAGAAGGCAGACAGGGCCATGGTGAACACCACTGCCCACAAACCCTGGCGAATACCGAACTTCTTGTCTTCCACAAACACATGGTTGGCTCCGTGGAGCGAGCAACCACCAAAGAAAGTGGCCAAGTCATCCACTTCGCTGACATTCTCCTCTTCCTCGTCAATGTCATCATCCACCTGACTACACCTATCCAGGTAGTCTTGTGAGCCCCCATCACTGTAGTCCTTCTGTATACGCTTGTAGTAGTCATTAAAGCCCTCTTTACAGTATCCTCTACAAGGTTCATCATCGGTGGAAAAAGAGATGGTGCACATGATCCGGAGCGGCATGGTGGTAAGAATTAATTAGTTGATAACACTTAGAGATGAGAAAGTAAAGAGCAATTAGAGTTTCAGCACTCAAAAAGTAAAAAAAAAAGACCAAGCAATGACATTCAAGAGTAAAAAGAAAGATTGGAGATCTTGTTCGGAAGGACTACTGATCCGCAACCATCAGTTCAAGATTGTTGAATTAGTTACGCAACCCAAAGCATCTAAAGTAACCAAGCTGCCACACTGAAGTTAAGTGTTAATTAAAATCCAGAGACATTCAAACACAAACTGTCTCAAACAAAGTCAAAACATCAGCTGCAAAAAAAGGCTTGAACTGAAAGACAAACTGCACACTTTGTCCAACGCTCTCATGCCCTGCCTGGGTTTGTCCTTGTCTGTTGGGGAGAAGACCCATCCCTTGTAGCAATTTTGAAAGAGGCAAGAAGAAAAAAACAAAAAACAAGAAGGATCAGGAGGGGAGAGAAGGAGGAAGAAGGGAAAAAAAGTGAGGTCATGAGGGGTGCTGGACACTGAATACTCCCACAGGGCCCAGCTACAAGTCAGAGGCAGAGTTTCACCATTTACGAGAAAAAAAAGGTATGACTCAGACTGTGAGAGTCTGAAAATGAGCTGTAGAAGCATTAAAAAAAGGCTGATAAATTTCTGCTGATTTTACAGTTCAAACTGTCCTCACTCTTCCTTTGAAAAGAAAATGATCTCAGCACAGTTGTGCTAACTAATACATGGGATACTTTAGCATTACTGAGCTACATCAGAGAAAACATTCAAACACTTGAATGCACAATGTACAATACATGCAGAGGATTCACTGTAAGATCTACTCTTTTAAAGAGCTTTAAGAAAATTAAGAAAAGGAGAGCATCAAGGTTATGTGCAATGGCTAATCAAGAAATAAGCCATTAAGGAGCAAACAGCACACAGAAAAGTCAAGGAATTTAATCAGGGCTTCCATTTGCTCAATGTTATTTGAATCTAATGGCTCGTTTTACCAACAGATTTCACTCAAATTACATAACCCTATCATAGCTGCGAGCAATCCTCTGAAAAGCAAATTAAGTGAAAGCAAATATGTACAAGAAATGGAGAAGAAAACATCTTAAACAAATCCTCTCATGATTGAATATGGAGATAAATGCAGATTCCCAGAGGTGGTGCAAGCAGTGATATGAAAAGGAAATATATGAGACCGATCCATCTGTATTGATCCGGCTCCATTAGACAGGGGGAGATTATTTTCAGAAACACGATGTTGCCAGAAAATGAAACCTTAGACGCATTTAGAGGGATGACAGCACTCTTTACAATAAAAACCTAATCATGGCTTAAGATACCTCCAAGGAACAGGCACATTAAACCTGTAAAACCAATACAAAACACATTATCCAGACCAAAGTATTTTGTTAAGCTTTTACATCAGCGCTTGCCTAAAGGGGGAGGTGTGGACTAATATCATATGAAAGGGTGAGAAAGTCAGCAGACTTGGTCAATATGTGTTTATATACAGCCTTGGAGACTGTCTATCACAGAACAAACAAAGCAGTTGATGCATGGCCTTTATCATGCTTTATCTTGGCGCTTGCTCCACTTCCTGGTGTCTTGTGCTTCTTGAATATGTATTAGTGATCAGAAGATAGCCTTCAGCATCTGTCCTGACCTAACAAGAAGGTCACATTGGTCCCTCAGCTGCAGCCCAAAGGCCCTCAGAGAGGTGTGGCTGCATGAATATTCACACATGCTAGCATAACTCTCAGATGTGCAAAACTGCTGAGGACAGAATTAAATTGCGCACGGCAGATCACTGACCCTCTGAACAAAATAAGTTGACTCTGTTCATGTCCCCTTTGCCCCAATATTTTAATTAAAATGTCAGTGGAGGGAGATTATTACAAACAGGAGTATGACGATCTTACATATTTTGGCATGAATGTGTAAGAGAGAAAATAAAGAAACATCACAACTTTTTGTTTCTGGTCCATTACTTGTTATTTTTTTTACTCTCTTCTGCAACATGCACGTTAGTATCCACAAGGGGGCAACAGCAGCATGTCTAATCCTGCAGCCTTCCTTCAGGGTTGAAACTATCATGAAAAATCATCAAAAGGATTGATAAATATTTTGAATAAATGAAAAGAAAATTTATGAGGAAAAAAAAATGATAAAGCCAGAGAAGAAACAAGTAATTTTTAG
>JAOXNZ010000166.1:7811324-7823098 GCA_028566095.1 Kryptolebias brasiliensis
GTTAATTTTCTAAACAATTTTTCACAGAAATCTTGACTATAGCTTGACTTCTATAAATCTCAGTCATATTACCACTTCTGGCTTTAACAAAATAAAGAATTACATTTGGCAGTCACCACCTAACACTGAAGTGTGTGAGCTGGAACACATATCTCTCCTTTACGTAGGCCAAATAGGAGAAAAATAAAAACACCAGAGTTGGATCCAAACACATCAATGTAACTTTAGATATGAACATATGCGTATTATAAAAAGAGTCAGTGTTTTTCCACAGCACTCTATCTTTTTAGTCACTCATGCTTTTACACAACCAAACATCTGCCTACATGTGTGACAGCTACTCCATCACTGCTGCAAAATGCAGGAAACATTTTTAACAGAAAACAAACATTTTTTCTTGTGCCAACCACTGCTCCTCAATAGATGATGGACTGTCAGCTCAGACCAGATTCACTTGTCTCTTCAGAGCAAACCACAAAGAAACGTACAAGTGGAAGCACCTGGTGCATCTCTGCTCCCACTTTAGCATTCAGGTGGGGGAGGAGTGGGGCAGAATACGAGATGGTAAAAAAGCCCGGAGGAACCAATATGCTGGAAGAGACAGAGGTTGGGAGCTGAATGTCTGAGCTTGAATCTATTTGTCATGTCAGATAATATGACAAGTGCTCCAAGGGGGAGTTTATAACCAGATTATTTAGAGTACCTCTATTTATTTGCCGTAGTAAGAGAGCAAACACTCAGGAACCTGACAAGCTCATCACTATTTGAAACAAGATTGGATTTTGTTCATTTGTTAACTGGGTTTAATTGTATTTTCTAGTAAATCTAACATCCTGTTGGGAACATAAATGGTTTGTCCAATTAGGGTAGTATCGCTCACAGTTCATGATCTCTACAGTTTGAGTGAAAGTTATTTTGCCACTTTGTTAAGGATTTTGTAATAAATGCTCTCAGTCACTCATCCAATCGTTCATCTGTTTGTTTGTATGCCCTTTCATCCATTTGTCTGCCCATGTGATCACAGATTAGTCATCTTCAATATAGCTTTGATTGCTTATTACATGCTGGCAGGTATAAAAAAAGTCACATTTCTTGCTAAAGGCAAATCAATTTCCATCTCAGTAAAGTAGGCAGGTGGAAGGTTTAAGTCACACTTTAGCCAGAAAAATGTCCGTCATAATGAAGCTGTCCCAGTGTGACTGTTTGCTTCTTCAAATGTCACCACCAGGCTGCTGATGGAAAATTTTCTTAGCAACCTCACTACCAGATTTTCCAAAACACTCCTTACACTCAGAAGCAGCAATGACAGAGGCCATTAAGTTTCAACAGCTTGAGATACAATGTCTAAAAAAAAAAACACTAACAACAACACAAACAGAGGCTTTACATAGTCGTAGTGTCTCGCTTTCAAACTTGTAGAAAAAGATTTTTGAGTTGGAATCTGCTGGAGGTTTATTCTTCTTAAAGGAAGGGCTTTCAGGATACTGACTTACCTGAGGTCCAACAGGAGACTGGGCCAAAAGTAAACAGAAGGCAGGAGATCTTTAGGATCAGATAATCTGTTGCTGCAGCCAAGTCATATGTGTGTAGTAAAGCAATAAGAATATAGATCCTGTGTCACAGTGATCATGCTCACGTTCATGCTCATTTGTCAGTTATTCAGGGTTTGTGTAAAGCAAGTGCATGTAAAAAAACAGCTGCTTCAAAGCACAAGGATATTAATGAACCCTGATAACCTTTATCATCAGGTGGGTTTAACATATTTATCGCCTGACACTGAAAGGCAAAGGCGGGTGATAATGTTTTTGCCTGTGTCTGTTTGTGTGCCTGTCTGTTAACAAAATATCTCATGAGCCCATTAAAGAAATAACTTTTTCTAAATTCAAAATGACTGCTGCAGCCAACTGAACTTAAAAATAACAACAAGAAAACACACACAAACACCCCCCCTACACACACACACTCACACACAAAGAACAAACATGTCTATAAGTCAGTCAGTTTTACATTTATCAACCTAAACTTTGATGTGGTAGTAGCTGGGACTGGTCCCCAACACATTTTAGATGTGTTTATCAGCTCAGACCAGACTCTGTTTGTCTATGATTTTGTTTTGTTTTTCTGGAACAAGAATAATAAAGCTGGTTCCTATTGCGTTGAAGAAAGGAGATGGTGGGGATTGCCACTGCCAATGTCAATCAAACCTTTCCTCAGTGAAGTTCCAGAAAATCTTCTAAAAATTAATGCAATCTTTACTTTACATTTACTTTCTCAGCTTTTAATGACTTGTAGTTGGTGAAAAGATTAGAGAGCCATCAGCCAGTAAAGATTAGGATCAGGAGAGGTCCTGACAGGCACTCATTATATGAGATTTACCATTTCACATCCCAAATAGGGGCCTGGCGGATGATTAGAAGGGGGCAAAATCAATACAGCCTCTTCGTTCCCATGCTCAGATGGAGCACCAGGCACTAAAAGAGGGTCAATGATTTAGCGCATCTCTCACTGAAAGAAATTAATAAACATGAGAGTGCAGGGGTGTGCTGCGCCATGTATGGCGTTTACATCTGCGGTGAAAATGATGGGGAAAGTTAATTCAACCCGAACCGAGATTGCAAGGTCACTTCTGTTTCATTATGGCAGAGTAATCTTTCTCTTCTCTTTCAGTTTTGTTCACCTCCCATCTTATTTTGTGCCTTTCCTAAGTAATATTTGTAAATATCATCATTAATTTGAATAAAGTTTTGCTGCATTTTTTTTTTCTTAAATCAAGCAACTCCAGTAAACCTAACTTTCATTTGTATTTTTCTGGATGTAGCTTTAACTTTTGAGAAACACAGATCTAAAAAAATAGAATATGTGAGGATTTACATGCAAGGGAGTAAAAAGAAAAAAAAAAATCTATGAATTATAAATAGCAGTACGCACAGAGTAAAACCCACATGGTGTCGACATTCAACAAGAGGCAGTCATTAAACAATGTCCTGAGGAGGTACAGTGACAGCTTTAAGTAGTTTGGTATTACAGCACCATGCCCAATTTACACGCCAGATGATATTTGCATCAGAGGCAGAAAAACTTGTACAGTGAAAACACAGCTTAGGGAAGGAAAATATTTTCTGCCATCTGACTGATAAGGACAGCGCTACTTGCAACTTTGATATTCTTTTACTTCTTCCTCCGCCTCTTTAATAAGCTCCTTACACAGAGTTTTTCTTGCACTGAATAATGGATCTGAGAGCCTGAAACTGGTCATATGTTTACACTTTATGCCACTGATATTTGTGGCTTACTTGGATTTTCATTTACCCTGACAAATGTGACATTATTAAAAAATGTGTTTGTATGTGTTCTTAGCATTTTTCTATGTTAGACTATTTATATAAGAAAGTGAACTGATTGCAGTCATCCAAATCCAGCCTTAGAGGTGTGATTCCTTAGTCCTCCTTGATAAATAACTTAGGCTGCTACCTGACTGGATGATTTAAATTTAAAGAGGAAAAAAGAACATACTGCACAGGGAGTTTCAGTTCATTAGGACTGTGCAAAAAAAGTAGGATGTTATAGAAAAACTGGTCTTGCTGGCTAAAATATACAGCAATGTTAACCAAATAAAATCCAAAGCATGTTTTCCATCAAGCAGTGTAAAACAGGTGCTAATCATAAGTAAAATACCCAGGGAAGCTTTTTTGAGAAAAATAAATTTGAATTTACTTTCACTTAATGCCCAACCTGTTCAAACCACTCTGAATCAAACGACTGCAGGTGAGTATGGTGATGAGCACGCCTGTGCATTTGTACCTTTGTCTCATAACTTCTGTTCAACATAAACATCTACTGTTTAAAGTTTGGGGCTAATTTGGCCTTATTCAAATGACTCCCATATCCAGCAAAAAGATTAATGCAAACACAACTAAAATGCCACAAAATGGCCTGAGCCAAGCAAGTCTCATAAGCTCAGAAATCTATTTCTTTTAGGTCTGACTGTACAAATTTACCAAGAATGAATGGAAACTATGAAACAGAAATATTTAAATGATTGCCACAGTCTTTATGAGTTTTAAGTTCCAATGAAGTTTAGTTCTACAACTGCAGATGACAAAATAGAAATAGTTTAAAAAACCCTTGAACCGCTGAATTTGCTTTGTTTGAAGTTATTGCATTTGAAATAAACACAGAAAAGAGCACAGTAAAGACTTTGGGAGGTAAAACATTGGCAGTTGGATGAAGACCTAGTTAATCTAAATTCAGTCGGAGCAGGGCATTATGTAAACTTTTTTTTTTACAGTATACTGATGTTTTTCAAATGAAATATAAAATCTAGATCAGTGGTCCCCAACCCTGGTCCTGAGGGCCCACTGTCCTGCATGTTTTAGATATTTACCTGCTTCAGCACACCTAATTTAAATAAATGGGTCATTAAAAGACTTCTGCAGAATTTGATAACATCTCAGGGATATAATTAAAACATTAGAATCAGGTGTTCTGGAGCAGGGAAATATCTAAAACGCAGAACAAGGGGCACTAAGGACCAGTGTTTGGGACCACTGGTCTAAAGGACTCAGTGTTTTGTTAGACAATCTTATTTGATGCATTTTGAAAACAATTAGTGTCCTATTTATTCTATTTTATGTTTAACAGCAATGCTGAAGGATGGTGACCAAATGCAACCACAAAAACTATTTTTTCCTCCTACACTTCTTTCTGGGTTCCTGATTCAGACTACATGGCAGTGAACTAACGTTCTGTGAGAGGTCAGTATCAATATGTATGTATAACTGGAAAAAACAAAACACAAAACAAACAAATAAACAAAAAACACTCTTTTAGGTCATTTTCTAAGTTGACTTAAAGAAGTCTTAAATGTTTAGTCTTTATAAACTGCATTTCAGTCATTCTTTCAGGCATGTTGCGTTGATAGATAACCCAAACTGAGTACTACTTTAAAACAGAATTGCTTTATTTTAAATGTTGTCTTAAGATGAAGTTTATGAGACCACACAGTGTGAATCAGACAAAAAACAGATATTAAAGGCTGACATAGGCTGATAGGCCAAAAGCAAATACTTTATTCTAAAAAATTATTAATATGTAAAATAAAACAAACAAACAAACAATCTAAAAACAAAGATATGACTTTTTTGGCCATCAACAAGCCCTGTAACATCTAATCTAATTTATTGGCACATCTACTGTACACGCTCTATAATTTTGGCAACAATGCCAGTCTGACTGAGCAAGCTTTGCAAAACAAAAAGGGATGGCAGAGTAATAAAAAGAACAAAATGGCAAACTTGATTTTAATTTAAAGCCCCAATTCAATTGAAAACTGGGAGCACATGCACTGTAACTGAAATATTAGGAAAGTAGAAGTACAAAGGCTAAAGAATCACTAAGTCATTTTATATGGTAAAAGACACAATAAGTAACACTAAATAAAAGCTGCATGTAATGTAATTAAAAACAAGACAATAAGACTGCAGTTTAAATAAAGTCATATGCATGCACTGAAATTGTGAACACAAATTGTGAATAATGTCCAACATCAGCTAGTTTAAAAAAAATTAATCACTAAAGACTACAAATTATTGCTAATGAGAGCAAATTCTCTCTGTATACAACTCCTACCCAGCAGAAATCCTAAAAACAAAACTTCTTTTAGCCAGATAAAAGTAATGGCATGACAGGAAGTAAAAGCCTGTGATTAAACACAAACAGAGTAATTGATATTCCTTGCAGGACCCCAAGGCTCTGCCAAAAGAGAGATGGGGTAAGATGGAGAAGAGGAGAAAAACGGAAATGTATTACTCAACGTCAGTAATGACTATAAACATATAAATCACGAAGAAGTCAGGCTGTTACTGGGAAAATGAATCAGGCACTGCTATAAGGTGGTGGTGGGGTGGGAATGCATGAGGGATGAAGGCAGGGATGGATCAACGAGAGAAGTGAGGAAATGAGGGGAAACACACCGGCTTGATGAACACTGCACTGCAGGGTGCCACTGTTGCTCCCCAACTCACTCACAATTACAGGCATGTCTAAGCAGAGGGATTCTTTTAGCAATAAATCTTTTTTACCATATAAGACCTTAGTGTCATGTTTTTCCCAGTCAACACTCTAATTTCCAACCCTCTTCCTCATTTTATTGGCCGATAGTCATTTAATTGCATGACACACCTAAGATAATTTAACAGCTATCAACAAGCTGGACACTCCACCCCCCCAGAGATGTCACTGGACCAATCAATTGGCCAGCAGTGACTCAATCATGATCACCTGGCTTAGAAAACAATCAATGATCCTAATTATCAGTGTGACTTTGTCTTTATTTACATGAGAAAACAAGGGCACATATATGCAGAGCAATACTCTGAGAGTCATTATTTATTTCTACAAAATACATAAACAACAATGAGTATGTACACATCAAATATTACAAACCTTATTATTGTCAACATCATATTTGGTAAAATAAACTTTCTTATTTTGTAATAATGAACAGAATTTGTCTTCTACATGATCACTGACTATCTTCTTCTATTATCTGACTTTTTTTTTTTTACATTATTGTTACATTACAACATCTGACAACAGGAACACATGTTTTTCTGTTTTCCTCAAATACCTTACTTCAACAGTCGGGTTTTGTATGAAGCATTTTTGCAGTTGTTCTGCCTTGTCATGATGTGTTGTTTTCGTCACTGTGTACTTGTCCTCACATGTAATAAGCACACACACAAAAAGTAATAAAAATGTGCTTTGCAGCTGCATAGCTTGAAGTTCCAAGCATGTAGCACCACCTGAAGAGAAACCAACTCATGATGGGTATACAAGCAGCAGATATGTTGCTTAGTGAAATGACACAGTGATCTCTGGTATCTCAGGGTAAAGTAAAGCCTCAGGGGGACAAGCTGCCAAGAACTAAAAATACCAGTGAGACAGAAAAAATATGCTTCTGGCTTGAAGGTCTTTTCTGATGTTGACAGTTTTTATGACAAGAGTCCGAAAACAGCAAGTTTTTGCAGCAGTCATCCAAGGTTTCCAAAAGCGTGAAGAAAAACAGCTTAACAAGACAGCCATATCAAAGTGTTCATCAGATGTGCTCTGCAATGCAATAAGTGCTGCAAATTAGCTGCATAGCATCAGACTTCACTACTTAATTGGCTTAAGGGCAGCTCTGTGGTTTTTTTTATCTAAAAAGAGCATTGTAGGGGAGTAGCCATGCTACCTATTTAATTTACAAATTTCAAGTCACCCACTTTATCAGCGACAGTACAAGTGCCATTTCAAACCCGGCAGTAACTTATCTTGAAAGCTTTACAGTCACATTTTATAGCCTTTTAAGAAAAAAAAAAACTTCAAAAATGGCTGCAAAATGACTACTTCTTCACCTGCAGAACAGTAAACCTGTCAACAAGTGCATTCTTTAACGACAGTATCTTAAATTTTCTTAAACTGTTTTTTATATTAAAATCTGGTGAAGCCTCTCACAGCTAATAGTTTAAGGGGCAACAAGTCACTAGAGTTGGGTAAAAAGGGCATCCCAGAGTCTTTCAAAATAAAAGATGTTGTGATCTTCATCACCACATTAAAGACTGAATGGGGGATTGTTATAACATTATAATCTACATAAAATTGCACAGAACTTGAAACTTTTTATATTTATTTAGAGTGAACTATTGCCAAGTGGTGAGAATCCTCAGAGCCTACAGTGGAAATCTGCATGTGCCTAAAAACATTTCTGAAAACCAACAACAGGAAAAACAATTTGTCAGAGCATCTAAAAGTAATAAATCTCTATATTTAACAAAAACACAAAAACATACAAGATACTGCATTTATTTATGCTGTTGCTTTCTCTGTTTAATAAATGATTATCACTGTTGCTGAATACATTTAGTGTAACGCATGCTACCACCAAGACAATGTCTTTCTACTGAAAGGGCTTCATAATTCCTGCAAAATTATGCCAAAATACATTCAGCTGCAGTTCTGCTGCCAGCAGAAAAGATGTATTACTGGAAACATTTGGCAAGTTATGAAACAAAAAATTTCAGCAAGAACCTCTTTGTCAGTTTCATTTGATTTATGGTCTTTGTTTTATTTTTGGAATGGTATAAATTATTAATGAATAATTGTAGCTTCAACTTGCTTTTCAGTTACATTTTACAAAATAGTTTTTTTATGTATTTGTGAAATCCAGATGTTATAGGTTGAGAATGTATGAGACTAAATTGATAATGAATACTATAAAATCTTCAAAAAAATGTACATCTATATTTTTTACTACAGAGAAATGTGATTTTTCCCATGCTATGTACATTTTTGACCCAGATTGCAGTCCTAAGGCGACATTCAGGCCTTGTTTTTGTCTCAGACGCTCACTTAATTTGATTGGCCTGGCTTTATGTAACACATTTTTCTATTAAACCTCTGCCAGAGGCCACAATCATTATAGCGCCACAAAAAAACATCAAGCACAAATATTAGTGAGGCCATATCCATTTGTTGTTTGCTTTATGAGTGTGTGAGTGCCAGTTTGCAATAAGGAGAACTGCAAGTTTTGTTTTAGTTTTAGTCTCAAAAGAGCAAAGTTGATAAGTCAGCTTTTGTAAGCAAAACTCTCCTTTTTCTGCCATCAGGCAGAGAGCAAGTTTAAGTAAAAAAAACAACATAATTGGTGAAAAAAATGGCAGCTTTTTACACCACTGTAGTCTGGCCTTTATTTATTGGACCTGAAGACAAATCAGACTTGAGTTTTAATTTTTCCACAAGCTTGTAACAAAATATCAGTCTGCAGCTCTTTTGTCAGGAAGTCTGCTGAGGAAATTATCTTTGAAGAATTCACTTAATCTTATAAATAGATATTTTTTTCATCACATTTTAGCATTTTATTCAATTGACTCCTCTGTTCTTTCCAAATCTTGCCACACTGTCGCAAAGAGCCTTCACTGATGTTTCATCTTCTCCTCCCCTCACCTGTCCTTTCCTTTGTCCTCCCTTACATTCTCATTTGAAACACACCCCAGGGATGCAGCTCTCCCATGTGACTGAGAATTGGTCATTCACAGTCTTTTTTTCTTCCTGCAGAAATTGTGTTTGGATCAGTTTTCTCTTCCATCTCTTGCAGTAGTTGTTTTTAATAGAAAGCCCCCTATGGCCCAACATTCTCATGAACTGTCATGTGGAGTCATGCATCAGCACTACACCTGCATCAATATGTCTCCATTTAGCCCTCTCAGAGCCTATAAGCTCTAGACCTAACCCATCACTGTCTCTCCTCCCTAACCACAGTTACTCATGCACCTGTATGTCTCATGTGCTTGTGCTTAAATTAACGTACAACAGACACACACACACACACACACACAATATAAGGTGTGCATGATGGCAGGTGTGATGGTTGGTGTCAAAATTTAAAAATTACCTTCTTTATATATATATATTTATAAATAAGGTAACTTTAAATTTTATGGCAGTAACATCTCAAAAAAGTTGGGAGCTGAAAGTCAATATTTGATGTTCGTGATCTTGAGGGCCCTCAGGCAGCACTGCATTAAAAACAAGTCTGATTCTGTTATGGGCATCACTGCATGGGCTCAGGAAAACTTCTACAAATCTGTTACCAGGCAGCCTTTTGCGGCAGGATTTCCAGTGAGAATTATGATCCAGACAGAGTAAGGTGGAAGTAGCAACAGGTTTATTCTGGTGCAGTACCATTCAGCCTAACAGCATCAAGAACTCTTTTCAAAAGACACAACTGCAGCCTTAAATAGTCACAGCTAATAAAGGACTAAACCATTCTTCACAGGGAAATTTACCAATTTACAACTTCCATCTATAACATACATTTTATCAAATACAAATATATTCCCACTTACTTTTTATAAATATTTTATATTTTAGACCTACACCTAAGCACCATAAAAACTATGTGCAAAAATTCCCCACACTTTCCATGACCTCTCCCAGAACCTATAAATGGTGTCTGGACCCCCGGTGAAGTATTTGTCCAAACACCCTGGAGAGGACACAAAAAGGACAGGACAGTTATTTTTAGCACCACTACACTTCTTTTGCACTCACATTAACATAGTTTACACAAACATTTGCTTAAGTTTCAAAGCAGTGGACCTTATTTCCTCTGACTAACACTTCTTTTCTTCTCACAGACAACCGCCCCACTTCTTAATGAGGAGCAGCTGTGCAGAGCCTGGAACAAAAGGCTACATGCTAATTATTAAATTACTCAATAAATAGTTAAAACTTCTTGTGTGCAAATGGTTCTTTATGTGTAAATCCATGCTTAAAGTGCAGTGCTAAACAAAGTGCTTTTAATAAAGTGGAAAGGTGCCTTTAAAGTGTTATACAGGTTAGTTTAATAAACAATAGTCCCAGTAATGAAGACCTCTTCATTACACTGATCCAGGACCAGCCCTCGGGGAAGCTGGACCCGTACTGGCTTCATCTTCTAGGTTCTGGCCGAAGGTTTAGGTTTGAACGGTTTATTCTGAGAATCACTGAATGAACTGATTATCTTTTGGAGTCAGCCTGATTCAGGAACAGTTTTTTGCTCCCAAGTGTTTAGAAACTGATCAGATTCCTGCAGCTTCTGCAAAACCCATTTTCTGCAGAAGTTAAAGCTTAATAAACTCTTTCCAGCTGCACTCAGTCATCATTTATTTTCCACATTTTTTAAAAACCAACTCGTGCCGACAGAAGAACCGGCTGAGATCAGATTAAAGCACCAAAGTCAACATGAGAAATGAGCCAATAAGGATTTAAAAAGTTTGCTGTTTCCAGAACTGTGGCTCTTTAAGTTTGATGTAAAAACTCCTTTTTGTTGTTTCTGTTTATCATGGTGGTGAACACCTAGAATTTCCCAGGAAGCCTTTTGTCAGCAACCTTGTGACAATATTTAATGTGTTGTGGTCCACAGATGTTTAACAAGCCTAAAACAGCAAACCTGTGTTATAAAAACTGCGATCGCTTTCTGAAGACATGTTTCTAACTCTGCAGCTTCAGCTTCATCTCATCATCAGAAGGTAAAACTCTGTAAAATCTCTTGACTCATCAGGAGGATGTGTTGGCTGAGATATATAAGCTAGAATAAATGATTCAGTCCTGGAAGCTAACAGCGTACAGATATTATATGGAAAATATTTTAAACGAATCAAATTTTTGCTGACAGATGGCCTCAGGTCTGCTTTTCACCCTGATCCTCTGCGCTCTGTGGACAGGAGGCAACGTAAGTCAGAAGCTTTTATTATCTAAAAGCCAAACTTTAAACAGGAAACAGTGTGAACGCCGAGTCAGCGTTTAAAGTTTGTGTTTTTTTTATCCAACTACTTTCAGCTCTTTTATCCGTTTAGCTATCAAAACATTTAGCTCCTTCTTTACATTTTAGCTGCGACTTTTGGTTTTTGTAGCTTTTATAGTTCGAATTTAATTTCTAAAAGAAATGCATCAAGATTTCTTTAAATCCTTAAAAATCTGCTCTTCAGTAAAAAACTGCTTCATCACATTTACATCATTTTTAGATTTTAGCTTCTATTTTTAAAGTTGATTTTAGCTTTTAGCGCTGCTCATTTTAGTTTTTTGTTTTTACCAGTTTTACTTTAGCTTCAGCTTCTTTAATAAATCTCAGCTGTTGCTCAGCTTGCAGAATTCAGACTGAAATTACAGATTTTTCCAAATTGAACAGGAAGCAGGGAACCAATTATTCATGTTTTTAGTTTCTTTAATAATCAAAAAATATGTTCGGATTTAGG
>JAOXNZ010000166.1:7841515-7867052 GCA_028566095.1 Kryptolebias brasiliensis
CCTCAGAGAACACAAAAATGGATATAACTCACTATATTTTACATATATTGATTCCAAATTTGATGTGTTAGTAGCTGTCTCTGCAGAGGTTCACCTGTTCATTTATCTGCTTTTTTTCCCCTCCCAGCACCATCAGCATGGTGCCAGAGGCTGTGGATCCGAAACCATCTGTCACAAACAGGCTGGCTATACTGAGGGCATTTAGCTTGCGTTTGTGTGTAAGGTGTGTGGGTGTGTGGGTGTGTGTGTTAGTGTGTAAGGCCACCTCTGCTGTGAGCTACAAAATCAGAGACATTGAAATGTTGCCTCAGTAAGTTGCGAGTATTTATGTACAGATTGTCCTTCCTTGATAGTACTGAAAAGGGAATTTTGGATGATGCAACAAACAGGCAAAATATATAGCACAAAGTGTGTGCAAGTGTGTGTTTATGTGTGTATGTGTTAATGTATTACTCATGTTGCAGGGACATAAATCTGTTAACATCAACACATTGTGGTTCTATGATCTGATTTAAGTTTAGGGTGAGACAAGCGGTGACCAAGGCTCCCATAAATGGATGTAAGTCAATATGATGTCATTTAACATGATGGAAATATGAATCTGAGTGTGTGTGTGTGTGTATGAAAAATGAAAGGAGTGAGTAGGGAAGGAAACATAGAATGTGGTGTTGCTGTTGCAGACTGGTGTGAGAATAAATGGAGCCTCCCTGCTTGTGCACTGCATACACAATGCTGAGAGAACAGCTAATTAAGGCTTCTACTGGTTGTGTGTGTGTGTAGTGGGAGAAGGGGGGTGGGGGTGTAGCGAGAGGAACAACCCCCCCCCAGATCCAGAGGAAGCACCAGAATCATCTTTCTTTACCATCTGTCCATCTGCCAGACTTTACCTTTCAGTGACATTATATGTCATTCTCCACTGTCACTCCCAGTATTCACTCATTCATCTTTTTCATTCACAGGTGGAACTATGAATGGACCCTGTAAGAAAATGTCTTCTTCTTTTATGAAATGTAAAATTTATGTCACTTTAATACTATATATAGAACTTCCTATATATAGGAACTAACAAAAAGTGCAAAATATAGGCTAAACCATCTAGTTAAATTCTTAACAAATAATAATCCAAAACAATAGTTTAAATGATTGCTACATTGTTACTGTATGAAAAACAAACAAACAAACAAAAAAAAACAACAAGAAAAGATGGGAGTAAAAGCACATTTACATCTTGGTAAACAGTGAATGCAACCTGAATTCTCTGTACCAAAATCACCTGGGCTAAACAATACAAAAAGACTATTTGACCCCTATCTCAATGACATAAGAGGGAATTCAGTCAATAAGCTCTTAACATTTTGTGATGCTTTCTGTTTAATGGCATATTTTTTGGTCAACAACAACAAAACAAGTATTATCCTTGGGAATTTTGGATTATTATTGTCCAATTGAAGAAATCAAAATAAACAATTGTGACAAAAAATATACAAGTACAAGCATTTTCAATTTGACAATACATAAAAAACAAGTTTTTTTTTTTAATTACCTCCTGCAGAAATATTACCATGACAACTAACATTAGGTCAATTGTTATCTTTTCACTTCACGGGGCAAAGAAAGCACAAGAGATAATGGATCGTTCGGCAGTTTATTTTTAGGTATTAACAACAGTATGTTGATTGTTTTTGAATTATATTGACCTAATTATCACCCACTGCCATTAATAGCGGGCAATCATATAATTGCTTTGGTGTGTTTGTGTGTGTGTATGTATGTTTAATTGTCTGCCAGTTCGCAAAATATCTCATGATCCACAGAATGGATTTTAATGAAACACTCAGAAAGAAATTATTGGATGTACAGCTACAACTAATTAACTTTGGCAGTCAACTCAATTCAAGATGGCCGCCACTGCCAACTGACTTTGGCAAACACAAAAATGACTATAACTCAGTCAATTTTACAGATATTGACCTAAAAAATGGTGTGGTGATTGCACAAGATCTTTGTTTAAAACTTTGGCCTGCAAGGTTGTGGGCAATAAGCAGTCCTTCAAGCATTACTACATTTTAGTTTTAATTTTCCTAATTTTGCTAAAGTTTCTTCTTTTATTATAAGGTGAATAAAACATTGTAAAACTTCCTCAGGAGCATCAAAGACTAGATAAGTGTCTGGGTGACAGGAGATGTGAGCGTCTCAGTATCTGTTTGCATAACCTGATTCACCTGATAGCTGTAAGAGTTTACAATGACTTGGCTTGTCAAAATGGCACTCTGATGGCTGCTTGGACTGCCTGGCTGCATAGTTTTACAGAACACATAAAAACAATAAAAATTTAAATAAATAAATAAAATAAAATGAAAGAAATAAAAGCCCTTCTAAGCTGGACTGAACAAGTGCCAAAATGTGATTTCCTGTGATAAGAGTCTCCATGTGGCTCTGTTTGTCAGATAAAGCTGTGTATTTTTTGTGTTTTCTTCCACAAGTATGTCTCCCTTCCCTGGAAATTCAATTTCTTTCCACTATAAACGAAACAGAGACTGTCCTTGTAAAAAGTGGTCTCTAATCATTTGTAAATAAAGGCTTAAATTATGATGAAATCTAGAAGAAATTGACAGATTGAAGTAAAAGGGAATTTTTAATCAGGCTCCAGCTAAACAGCCTGCCTGGATCATACTAGACTGAATCTAACTTGGAAATAAATTTCAGTGATGAGGCAGACTAAAGTGGTAGCTATCCAGCAGCACTATCCTCTCCTCTCCAGTCTTTCACACAGTCACTGATACTCCAAACATGTCTCCTTCCCTTCTTTTAAAGCTGTTACCAAGACTAACTTTTTCATGGCAAATGTTGTTTTGCCAACATCCTTGATAAAAACACCTAATCCACACAGCTGCAACTCATTCACTTGAGGACTTTCATGTATGAGAGGAGCAAAATGTCCCTCCACCGCATTGATTTAGGATAATTCATGATGACATTTCAATTAAAATAAGTGCAAAAAGTGAATGTGGATGAGGGAGTGAGTGGTGCAATATCAACAAAGAAGATAATATATAGTCATAAATACAACAATTTGGCTTTCAGTTGTGATCAGTTGAGATTGGGACTCAGTTTTGAGGTCTTACAATAAACACACAAAAAAAAACAAGGCCAGTGTCACTATTTTGATGTATTTAAAAATGGATACACATATACAAAACGTGCCTGCAGACATAATAACTTAACCAAAGGCCTTTTCATTATACACAAGTTTTGAAAACAAGTAGGCTGATGAGCTCATGTGGAATTAGCTGACAGCTTTGCTGAGTCCAGCCTTTTCCCAACACAGGCTTTCAAAGACCTTGTTACAGTTTGTTAAGTGCTTTCTTCCCCTTGATGAAAATACTTTCCCTTGTGAAACTGCTGGTGTGTTTCAAATGTGACATTAATTCAGATCCACATCTGGAAAGCTAAACAAGATCCAGATAGACAGAAATATCACTGTGACCCTAAAACATCAAAATGAAACCTGGGATTATTTTTAGGAATGCAGAACATCCTAGTGAGCAAAATCTACTTTGGCAGATTTATGTTTTCTGTACAAACAGAGGTACAGAAATTCTTACTTTGATTTTATTTTAGGAGCTAAACATATAGTAGATCTTACGTGTGGTTTTGCTGGTTTAAAACTGAGACACTTACTGGTCTATTTAGATGGCTTTTGTGTTTTAGGCATTTTCAGAAAGTGTTAAAGCTCTGTTTTTTAGATTTTAAAAGACAATTTCTTCTGAAACAATTTGCCATACCATCGACTAAACAAAACATGGACATAATCACTCAATGTCAAAAGTGAAGTAAATGCAGAAGTGCATCGAGCTGCAACACTGGCCTCAAGGCACCGACTTCAAACATCAAAAACAAACAGTGATATCATGAGCTCAATGTTTCAAAAACCCAGTGTGCAATCTCAATGTGACAAACATCATGGAGGTTATGAACTTTTATTCAGTTTATGAGCCATAAAGCACAGTTCTGTGCTCTAGGCAAAATGCTAAAACAACATGCTAATACATAATTCATACAGTGTTTTTCCCCCTGGACCTGTTGCCTCCACGACCTGACCATGAATAAGCATGAACCAATGGATGGATGTTAAAGATCTTTGTTAAAAATTTTGGCAAAGGCATACAATTTTGACCAATACTGTCTTCAGTCTTTACATTTTTTTTTTTTTTTGGTGACACTTATTTCTCTACAATCTGTTTTGATTGTAAATCTCTGCTATAGGTTATTACCAGCAGACAAAGTCTAGCTCCTCTTCTCTCCATCTCTCTCTCTCTTTCTTCCTTGCTGTCTTGGTAGTGATGGAACTTGCTGCTTTTACTCATGGGTCAGAAAGTAATAACCAACAATACCATACTTGTTCTGTTCCAGAACTATGATAATGCAAATAAGTATTCTTGGAAAAATCTTACAATTATAATAATAATACAATTATAAATCTTACAAGTATAATGTTCCAAGTTACAAGACTAGAGAAAATAAGAAAACAAAAATACAAATCTATGCATACTTTAAAGTGTTTACCAAGTAACTATGTCTCTGCTGCAAATTAAAGGTCTGTTTTACTTCCATTTTGTTAATTTTTATTTTTTACAATTAGTATGACAAGAAAGCTGTGTGAAAGTATAATAAACCCTCCAACAAAAACATATAATTCTAAAGGCATTCAGATAATAGATAAATAGCTTCAAATTATTTCCCAAACTATTTATTTTAAGAAGCGGTTGCACTACTGAAATGTTCCTAGGATATGGGGATAGCAATAAAACAAGATGAGTATGCAACAGTTGAAGCAAATCGTAGGTAAACAAAACAAAACAGACAAGTCAGACATCTAAAGGACTTTGGATCTCAGCTCTTACCTAATGCTACACACTCTGCTAAATCCAGCTCCATGGAAAGATGAAGAAAAGAGAGATGATCCTTTACAAATAAAGAAGCAAAACCACAGTACACATGTTTGTAAAAAAGTTCATAACAGCCACAGTCTTCCTGGGAAGGTTTTTTAAAAACTGTAAATCAAAAGCACATTTCTGAATGAATGCAGCATCTACATTTACATCTAGCAAAAGGAAGCTCGTGAAGAAGGGAGAACTTATAAACTTATGCCTTTAGGAAAATGTTGTTTTTCTGCCACACTATTAGTCTGTTTTGCTCTGGTATTCAGGCACTAAGTTCCTTTTAATGACTGATGGGATCAAAGGATTGTCCCAACATTTTAGACAGTATGATACCTAGTATTTGTAAAACAGGTTTGAAATGCACTTGTTAAAACATTCAGCAGGAAAGCATCTAGAAGAACTCCTCCAACAGTACAAAAGAAAGTGATATTAATTTACTTTTATGTAGAGTGCATGATGAATCACTGATCTCATTCTAACATCCATAGATTTTTCAAACTAAACTGGTGTTTATTCCAGCTGTTGTAAGGCAAGAAGTGGGAAAACCCTCAACAGGTCACCTGTTTACCACAGAGCTATCACAAAAAGACATACAACCATGAATAATTAGACCTACATTTTTTTAGGACCACCAACTAACATTTTGTGTATTTGGACTGTGGGAAGTTGGAGATAATCATTTCAGACACAGAAAGAAAATGAAAGCTCCACAAAAAGAAGAAGAAAAATATCTTAACTGGATTCAAATATGGAACATTTTTGCTGTGAGGTGACTGCGCTAACCTGCTGACCACCACACCATAAGCAGCCTCTAACATAAGTTTTATTCAGCCTACAAGTTTTAATAGCTCGGTAGGTTTGCTGAATGGTCTATCATATTCCTGAGGTCATGACACACCGCTGAAGGGGATGTTTGTATATTTACAAAGGTCACAAATGCTGCCAGGAAAAAAATAAGAGCAGTATGCCTCAAGTGCTTGAAACACTCAGAGTGTGAAAACAAGAAGATGTGTACACTTTATACCACACCTCTCTGTAATTTGAGCTCTAGTTTGTGAAAGCTCTAAGAAATGAAGCTAAATGCTGAACTGAGGGCAAAAACAAAAAGCAAAAAAGGTTGCGCTAATGACTGGCAATTATTACCAGACATCTCTCTGTCTCTCCAGGGAAAATAGATGTTTTACACAACTTTGTTGAGACAACATCAACAAAAATCTAACCCTGCCTGTGGGAAGAGGAGTGGGTTCCTGGATGCACAGCAAACTGATTGTAATATTTTCTTGTAATCATCATGAGGTCTTGTGCCTTTAGTATGAGCTCAGTGTGATAAAAACACTTAGTAAGGGCCACTTGCTTGTGGAGGAAATGTCTGTAGAGGCTGTAAAGAATCATGATCTCAGCAGGATAGGTCCCTCTGTCTTTGTTCATTACACAGACTAACATGAATGTCTGTAGAAAAACATGGAACCATGTATTAATAATGGACACTTAGTTTAAACATCATAGTCCCTCTAATGGCTTCACAAATGGTTAATATTGGAGGAGAGGGCCATTAACTTTTATTTATGTCAGCTGGTGAAAAAGCTGATTTTACAAAAAAGTACTTTAATGACTAAAAGTTTGTAATAAACATGACTTGAGATCCTAATAAAGTTAGAAATACTTTAGAGCAAATTGAGCTGGTATTCACACAGCCAATAACTACTAAATATTCATTCCCTTTCAGAGACATCAGATTCTGTGTTAGTGTTGTTAATTAGATGTTTGGCCAACACAAAGGCCAACATACTGTTGGTGCTTAAGTTCCCCATCATGAGTTACAAAAATATAAGCTAAAAATTTCAAGCAATTTAGTAATTGGTTAAAAAAAATAAGAAAGCTAGAACAACAACAAGCTATTCTTTCTACCCTAAGCCTCAAGCACTGATCTCAACATGTGTATTGCTTAAACACAAATAATTCTTGTTTCCTGTGTTAACAGACTACAAACTCATTTTCATTAAAGCAAATCATCCTTATATAACCAACCCAATCAACAACAGAACATCTAAGGGCTACAGCAGTGCACTGATGAAAAAAGGTGTCAGCTCCACAATTACAACCAAAAGAAATTGTATACCAGTTTTCCTTACACAATTTTCAGTGAGATGCTATTTTAGTCACGCAAGTGATGACCTAATACTAATCAATTTGAGTTGTGTTACCACAAGTCATTGGTCAGTGTTAAAGACTGGCCCTAAAATGACTTTCCTGTGGAAAGCAGATTTTCTTGAACATTTTCCATAGTCCTTTTAATTTTTATACTTTCCCACTGACTCACTGGTCCTTACTTCTCTTCTTTGCTTTCAGTAACAAATCGTAGGAGCCTTAGGAGCCAAAAATGTAGGCTTAATGTACATAGTTTAGTTGACAGTAAAAGAAAACAATAAAAAACTTACAGTTTACATATTTTAATATTCTTGTGTCATTGTCTCATTGTGTGATCTGGATGTTGCCCTAAACAAAATGAGAATTTTTAACCCTACATTGCCATATGATCATTTTTTAAACAAACAGTCCTGTTACACAAATTCTGATGAAATTGGGCTGAAAATTGATGGCTTTTGTGTAGCCAACTGTGAAATGAGAGTGCAAGGATCTTCTAATTATTTTTTACAAAAATGTGTCAAATAATGACAAAGACTTTATTTTGAGATTTTATTTGAGTGACATTAGAAGAAGGTCCTGTAACCTGGGGCAGGTATCAGGTTTATTTCATAGTCAATCTGCTGTCAGTTATCGCTATAATGAGAAAGAGAGTTGTTATCGGCCAAAGTTGAAATTTGCAGGTTTGACTCTTGAAAATTTTAATCGGTGTGTCTTTTTATTATGAGCAGTCAGCCATATCTCTTCTGTGGTTATTGCTTTTACTCACACCAGTAAATGTATGCGTAACCTCAAGGCAGAGTTTATTTCATTCTGTCTCCTCTTCAGAATATTTAGATGCAACCTTATCTCTGGCAAAGAAGAGGTAGATATGTCTGTCTTTCAGAAGCTTGAAGCGTGAACAAGATGTGCTAAACAGAAAACAGAATGATCCTATTTTGGAAATAAGCTTGCAACACAAGAAGCACTGTGTAAACTAGAGTTCAACTTGATGGCACAAAAAACTAGCAAAATGTAAACTTCATTCATGGTTACTCTAAATGCTTGTAGTGCTGTCTGGGATGTTCTAAAATTCCTGGAGTAGCACAAGTTGTGTGACAAATTAGAGATAAACATTTAGCCAGTTTGGAAGCTCTGATAGGCTCAAACATCATTAATCTGGAGTGGCTGCCACTTTGGTAGATGAGCAGAGCAAAGTGAGAAGATTTAATCTAATTAAACAGCAAACTGCACTGTGTGTGTGAGACAAATATCCTGTTGCAGACAAAATTTCCAGTTTCTGCGTTTCCAAAATTTGTCTTGTATTTCAGATTTATCTGGTGGTAGGTTCAACCGAGGTTAACAAAATGTCCTACAGCTTGATACTAAAGTCACATATAAGACATAAACAACAATTAGGTGCTTCAGTGGTCTTAAACAAGACACTTTAACTCTATTAGCTTGACCATATTATGAGCTAAATAGTCTTAAATACATCTGAAATTCATAGCAAGTAGCTACTGCAGCTGATAATAATTGTCTTGCCTCAATAATACCAGAGTGAGGATTGTTTCCAAGACATTCTGTGAGCAGTGATCCATTAACATGTTACGAATACATATCATACAAATACAAGTTGCTTTGCAAAGACTTTCCAATCTTTTCCTCAGCCTTATCCTTAGGTTTTGCTCTCCTACACATGGAACACCAGCCATGTGCCTAATTGTTTGTTGAACTTCAGATAATTAACATTGAGCACCAACCTCAGGGTTTACGAACAATCCAGTTAATATTGGGTGAATCATACCTCAGAGGCACAACTCTCAATTAAAGCTCTACATTTGTATTCAGCACAACAGTTTTATTCATTGTAATGGAGGAATGAAATTGAGAGAAAAAAAGAAAAACAAACATAAAGGATATACACAAATTTATGCCAAAAAAACTCTGTGAAGCGAAGCCAGAAGGGATCTAGCTCCTAAAAAAATAAATGGTCTTCTTCCCTTGAGTGTCCTTTGCCAAAATAATGAGGTTCCCAGTGAAAACTAACTCCAAAGAAAGCATTCTGGGAAATCCACCCACCCACAGTGGGCTCATAGGTCAATGCACTTACAGTGCTGAGCCACCCTGAGCAGATCCAGCAGAGGTGAGCCAGACACACAAGACTCTGTGTTTTTAAATGACTGCCTGCAGGGGGACATGGAATCAAAAACAAGCCAAGCTGAGATGCAAGTAAAACAGGCAAAAAACAGATGGGCAGGGGGAATTCATGCTGTATAAAATTTCAAGTGAGCATCTGTGCAAACACTCAGAAATACAGAGCATGCACAGAAACTCACAATATGATTGTTATCCTACTATACAGATGTTGAAGGCCTCACAGTTAACTTCTCCTAACAACTAAAACTAATCAAAATGTCACAGTTTTTGGGCTTTTGGTGTGTTTGGTTTTGAGTTTTTTGTAAATCACTGTCTTTTATTTTTATGTATCAGAATGTTTCTATTATTTTGTTTTGATCAAGTTTTCAGTTTATTTATTAGTCTTACCAGTTTAGTCAGGCATTTAGGTTTTTCTGTTTTTATGCTCCACAGCCATAATTCTTTGCTTTCCTGTAATGCTTGTCACTCGTACATCAGTGTCTCATCTGTAATGTCTACACCTGTTCTCATTCACCAATCACCCCTCCCAGTGGATTTCAGCTCCCTGGTTTTCCCTCATATGCTGTCAGATCCTTATACATACCTGTCCTGTCTCTGCCTTGGTTTTCAATGACCTGATCTGTTTTTTATTATTATTAAAACACTTTTTAGATTTAAACCTGCCTGCCTGCCCACCTGTTGCTCTGCAGATTTGGGTCCTCAACCAACCACAAATCGTGATACAAAAATAAGCATTTTGTCCATGATTCTGAGTCAATTATTGCTCCAGCTGCTGCACAATTTTTTTATCCCATTTTTTGTTCTCAGTTTTTCAGATTCCATAGAGTTTCTTCAAGTTTTCCCTTCACTGGTACTCAACCTTTCTCCGGGTCTTGCCTCATTCCTTCCCTGCCCATGTCTCCTCCTATAGGTTTTATACAGACATCATTCAAAATTTGGCATGAAACAATTTGCCAAGTAAGTTGTCTTTTTAACAAAATCTACAGGAAGAAAACCTTCACACACGGTTTATGAGTGCTACAGACTGCACATCCACTAGTACCTAAACTGGGTGGGGTCTGAGTTCTCTATAGTCTACACCTCTACCATGTTGTTGTAAGAATATGATTATTATGAAGACTTGATTTGTAGTTTGCAAACACAGAAAAAATTTTTTTTTGAAAGATGCTGTACATGCACAATGTGTGAATCTCTAAGCAATAAAACAATTAACCTAACCATTACAAATACAACTACAGGCCAGAGAAATAGCTCATCAAAATTCTATTTAATGTAGAATAAAATGAAAGTTCGCAGTTTGCTCACCATCCGCCTTTTCCAATTAAAACATATTCTAATTTAACCATGAAGCCATTTTATTGTTACAGTACAAAGGCAGACTGTGAGCATAGCTGATAACAAGGCTCATAAAATCTTTCATAAAACGTGTGAAAAAGTAATTGCCCTCTCTTACAGCCCTCCCTTCTCCCAATATTTACAACATCATCATGTATGACAGCACTTTTTCTCCTGAAATGTCTGTTTGTACCTGGTTGATACGAAGTTTCATGGTATTCAAAATGACACAAGACGTAGTGGGTCCTTAATCAGTTTTAACAGAAAAGCAATTCTCTCCAAGGTGACCTGCTTTGCTTTGCACCGAGTGACAGTAATGAGCATTTTAAAGCCAGAGCAGAGGCAGGTAACCCTCGTTCTTCTCATCAGTGGTGTAGCCATCATCAACACATTCATCTTCATAGAAAAAAAAACAACAAAAAACAGAAAGGAATGAACACTAAAACAAAAAAAATAAATAAATAAAACTCAAATTAAGAGGAAAATCTCAAATCTAAGATCCAACTTCACTTTTTGCAGACTTCTCTTGCTCTTTTAACAGTTGACAAAAAGAGCATCACAGCTCATATGCTTGAATGAGCCTGAGGTTGTGCATTGTGTAAACACAAACAGAGTGAATCTCCTGTCATGAAGAATAATAGTCATTAGCTAACCAAGAAATAACCTAATCACATTGAGCTGCCTTCAAGCCTGTTTTGATAAATACTGCACCAATGCTAAACCACCGTAGTGACGCCAATGAAATAATCATTGGAGGCTCTTTCCCAGATAGCAGACAAACATGACCTGGTATCTTTGGGATCCATTTGTCTTTCCTCGCTCTCTCTTGCTCACTGCTGAATCTTTATCGAATAAATGTTAAGGCGACCTAGCCACAGATGACACATTGCAGTCTACGAAGCAGGCCCTTAATTGAAGCCTATTTATCACTTTGAATGGCTGGATTGCCAGTGAGGGGAATGAGAAGAAGAGTTGGTCGAGGGAGAAAGGCCATCCTAAAAAAAACATAAAAGTCACACAGACTGAAGCAGCAGTAGACTGTGTAACAGGTTTCATTCCTGTGCTAGCAGGCTTGAGGTTTAAATGATACACAATGAGTATTTCTTATTGAGGATAAAGTTCAATAATAGCTGCCGACATGTTTATGTAAAAGTGATCTGAAAAAATGTTTAAATGTGTAAGAACGTGCGATTTTCCTTGCAGTTTTAATATAACAAAACTGAAAACAGTTTACCACATTTTTTTCTTAAATGCAATTGATCACATGAATCTCTTAATAAATGGGCATAATGTTTAAGAGGGAGCAAGTTATTTTAATCTTTGTTTGCACTGTTGGCTGCAGTTGCAGAGTAAGCATGTTCTATATCTACACCAAGTGTGTGTCAACCTGAGGGCAAGTTGTCATGTGCCTGCATGTGTATACATACGTATTCTGCTGGAGTTCGCTCTGTTACATCGACCTGGAGTGTAATTAATCAGCTACGCCAGGTAGGACATCAATCACTGCTATCTTTGACATGGTCATAAAGAGCAGCTCACAAACTCTCTCACACATGGACACACACAAACACAGACTGAGGCACTATACATCTCAGGCATATTCACCAACACCTCCCAGCAGGTTTTTAAGAACAGAACAGCATACAGACTGTTAGCCTCAGGGATAACTAGCAGAGTCAAGGAGTGACTGCTTGTCTGCCAGTCATTAGTTTTATAAGTGGGTATTGCAGAACTCACTGAGTACCATACAGCTGAAAATGTATATTTCAAGTCTTGGTTGACATACAATAGGAATTTATGTTGCAAAAACACACTTTTGAACTTTACAGTGACTATCTACATCACCTAGGTGCATACTATGAAATGGTCAGAATAGACTTATATAGACAAATATATTATTTTCTGGATTCAGTTGTTTATCTAAATAGAGCTTAGCACATTTTCTAAAAATGGCTGTAAAAATAGCATGTGTTAAATCAAAAGAGAACAAGAAACCACCTGGTCTCTCTCTGCACAAATCTGTATGAGCATGTAAAATGAGAAGAACAAAAAAAGTGGAGGAGGCTTCAGGTATCTGTACAGCCTTGACTCTTATCTTCAGACATTTACAGAAACATTAACATTTTAAAAGATGACCAAAACATATGAATCAGATAGGTAACTTTCTCATAGGTGACTGTGAATCAATTGATCCACAACCTGGATGAGTGGAACAGTGACACAAATTTAAACAGCTGTACAACCCTCATTCACACATCACCACTCAAACCAGTCCTGATACATTTTTATTGCATTTTAACATCATGTGTTAAATGACTGGGACAGAATGGGCAGATGAAATTGATACATCTCTGAGATAGTCACAAGGCTGAGATGGCGAGTATGTGTGAAGTGTTGGGGGCAGCACGTGCAGCATAGCCCTAACCAATGACCTGGCTGTCAATTTGCTGAATCTTTGATGACAGCAAGATGTATGTATTGTAGGGTTAAGGGTGTAATAAATAAATAAATAAAATTAATTAATTATGCACTACCTTTCCAGCGAGAAATACAGTTATAATATGACTGTTAATAATAAAATCAGTCTCATAATTTTTGTTAACAATTCTTCAAGCAGTCAGATGGTTCACATCCATGCTTTTATTTTGAAGGCGTTTATGCAGTTTTCTCTTCCTTCTTCACGTTCTTCAAAGCATAGCTGAATTAGAATAAGCATGATTGAATTTGCTAAAAGTATTCCTGAATTAACATTAGCATAGGTAAAAAAGCTGAAACTATAGCTGAATTAGCATTAGCATTGTTGAATTAGCAGAAACTATAGCTGAATTAGCATTAGCATTGTTGAAAAAGCTGAAATTATAGCTGTATTAGCTTTAGCATAGTTGAATTAGTAGAACCATTTGCTGAATTAGCTGGGCCCAGAATTAGTTTTCTCCAGAATTAGTTATCTCCAGCCTGTGTTTTTCTGTTTTTATGATGTAAAGCACTTTGAACCACTTTGTTGCTGAAAAGTGCTATATAATTAAATTTGACTTGACTTTTGACTTGACTTGATGTATATGTTTCTTTATTCACTAGTGTTTATTTTCTATATTTAATTTACCACAATAGTGAATTAGAGCTTTATTTCTTAATTTTGTATTTTCATAAACTGCTCTATTCTGTAATGGAATGCATCGTAACCACCGTTCTTGAGTAAACCTCAATGTACACCCATGCCATTATCTATAGTGCCACCTCAGTTACCGACATTTTCCACGGTGGCGACTGAAACCTCCCCAGTTTTTCGGTCACAGTTCGTAGCAAACCAGACTACAGCTCCACACAACTTTAGCCTGCAACCACCCTTCCTATATAGGGCCCACACCCAAAATCTCTGATTTCATTACAAATAGTGAGTCTTGCAACCTCAAGAAACCTTGTAGCGACTGTGGTGACATCCATCTCCAAGTGCTACATGGCATCGCTCAGCGTAACTCCACCCATCTACAGCCTAAAACCTCAGAGAACCAAGCATATTTGACACCCAGATAAACTCCAGCAAAGTGCTCCTGAAAGTCGTTCCAGTTCTGGTGCATAACAATTCCAGTTCAGTAGAAACCTTTACTGTATAAGATGATGGAGCACAATGGACTATGATCCTACCAACAGCTGTCCAGCAGCTCAGGCTGAATGGTGTGTTGGAGACTCTCGCCCTACACATGGTACGAACAGATGTCACACACCTCCAGGGGTCAAAGGTTAACTTTGAGATCTCCCCCAAAAACAACCCACAGCAGCAGTTCAAAGTACAGGGAGCCCTCACATCAGCAGGTCTGGATGTAGTGGAACCAACCTACCCCATACAGATGCTTCAAAAATGCATTCCCACTTGCGGGGAATACCCCTGAAGTCATTGAACAAAGTACAGCCACTAGTGTTACTTGGCTCAGACCACGTTCACCTCATCACAGCTATTGAGCCAATCCACAGAGGATCCAATGGAGGTCCCATAGCCATTCACACTGGCCTAGGATGGGCCCTACAAGGGGCAGAGAAGGATGTGTCAGAGCAAACTTCAGGGCAACAGTGCCTTTTCACCTCATTTGTCAGTCCAGAAAATCTTCTGTACCGGAACATTGAGAGGTTATGAACCGTTAGCTTTGAGCTGTTGGCCTTGAGCTGTTTGTCAGACTACCTCCAGATAATATACCACATTGTTCAGGTTAAGGCAGCATTTATAACAAAGAAGATTAGTACTGATGTATAGGTTTCATTATTCACTGTTGTTTATTTTCTATTATTTAATTTACCACAATAGTGAATTAGAGCTTTATTTTTTTATTTCTGTATTTTCAGAAACTGCTCTGTTCTATTAGGCAAAATCAGCAACAGAGGTCACAATCTGTCACAATTTTGAAAGAGTCAGAACCCCCTGAAGTCCTATGAGTTCTTATACTTCTGATAGTGACTATAAACTAGACATTGATGCTGAGAACATTTTGTACATTTTTCACCTTTCACTGCATACACCACTTTTTTGGATTTACCATGTCCTAGATGACTGAGAATCTACACCAGCATCTTCAAAACAGTTGAGGATATATATACATATATATATTCTTGAAAACTCAAAATTAAAGAAGGCACTGTTATGCCATGTTTCCGTCCAAAACAGAGAGTCTAAACCAGATATCTTAGCTATGCTTTTGAAAAGGGTCTGGAATGTTAAAATGCCTAATATAAAGAAACAGAGTTGTTTTGTATCAAAGGGTAACTGAGTTTCATAAGGACACCTTTGTTTGCCAATAAAATACAACAAGTGTATGAGAAGGACTAAAATGTGATTGTCCCAACTGCAGCTTGTAAGTCCCAAAATTCTTCTCCAATTATTTACAACCAAAAAAGCCTCCCACAAGACAGGTGAAGCATTTTCAAGAACCGAGAATGGCATTCTAGTTGCTTTCTAATGAAAACTAACCCACTAAAGACAGCTTTTGGAGATTTATGGAATGTTAATATTCTTTGCTAGTTTAAAAAAAAATAAAATAAAATCACTAATCACCTGATAATCACTTTTTCTTGTCATTTTAGAATGCTTCATTTTTATCTAGACATTTTTCCATAAACATACAATAACTGAATGAGTTAGTGTCAAGTTGGGTAACACAAAGAGCTTACACTACTACCCTATGTCTAAAAAACAGCAGTTCCACAAATAGGTCCCAAGAGGTTATTACAATTTCAGTCACTAGGAATATTGTTTAAAGTATGTCTCTTAAAAAAGTGAAAACAGAGAGACAAAATAACTGTTGACTGTTTTGTCATGGTCTATATTTAGATGTATGTGTGGGATAGAGATAAGAGAGAAAGTAGAAATATATAGATGGTGAAATCATGAAGACACAGAGTGAGAGAAGAGGCAGACAACAGCCCAGAGCCAGCCTAGCACCAAGACATATGGCAGTGATAGAGAGAATACCCAGCAGTGGGCCACTGCACAGTATTACAGTGTGGCTGGAGGCAGGGAAAGCCAGTCAGCTCCAAGTGAAATGTGCACTGGGATTTAGGTGTTGTTTATGAGGATGTTTTACAGCATTTGTGGCAAGATAAAACAGTAGGCAATGTGAGGGCATTTACTGCAATCTCAACAAAAAAAGAAATTCAGAATTTGAATTGAAACATTTCTGCTTTTTTATAGCTGAGTTTGGATTTATAGCATTTTAACATGACTTCTTTCCTGGCAAATTGAAACAGCAAAATGCATCATGATTTCTTCCCTGCAGTAAGCCTAAATCCAAAATTTGATAGACAAGGGAAGCCATCATCCACATGGGAATTTGCTATTATGAACATACTCTGCACCAGGACAGACAACTTGGGGATATAATGATGGACAAATTCAATAAATTACATAACAAATGACCACTTTTTAAATATGTATGCAGCCCCTGTTAGGCTACGAACACTTCCACTTTTATATCTGTTTTTTTATTGTGTGATTCTGAGGCCTTCAGTAATATAAATCCACTCAACTTCTGATAGAAGTCTACTCAGCCAGAAGAGCTCTAAACATGTTTGTAGGTGTGCAGGGCCTTTAACGCCTAGATTTGCAGGTCTTCTTAGTGAGTTAATAAAGACCTTCCTTGGAGGTTTTCTCAAGCAGAGCCACTGGCACTGTGACATATTACTCCTCCACTAACAGAGTCTGGAGATAAGATGGGTGTTTCACAATAAACCAGTTGGGGATTGTCAACAGATTTACTGCAGGGTAACTGGAAACATATTTTTTTTATATTACAGAGGTTCAGTTGGGTGTTTTCTTTTTCACAGTGATATCAAAGTGTGGTTTATAATTATAAATGGCTGGTAAAGAGGTGAGATAAAGCTATTAGATACTGTTGCCATGTTTTTAAAGTTTGTAGTTTTCCTGAAAACAAATTTTCTTCATATGAAGTGATGGGAAAATATGACCACTTTTATTCATTATTCTTTGGTTAGGCATATTTTCTTTTAAACACATGTTGTTTAGCATCTATTTATATGTTTAATACACTAAGCCAATAAGCAAATGCACAAGTGCCCTCCTTATCACACAAATAGAGAGATATAGTGAGACACCCACATGCACAGATAAACATCAGACCACAAACTAACAGAAAACACTTTTAAACTAGACACTACATCAATACTAACATACCAACAGGCACTCTCTCTCTACATACACAGACAGACAAGATGTCCTTCACAAAGGACCTCAGCAGGTGGAACGCCCCCCATGTTTGCCATCCAAACCCTCTGCAGGGTCCCGTCTGGTCCCAGCCCATCTGATATCCTTTGTGTCTGTCTTCCCACTTCTGATTTTTTTAGTCCATCTGTATTTTTTTCTCTTTTTATCTCCTCCTCCTTATGCCTAATCTGCCATTATGACTTGCATCGTTCCCACAAGCCCATTGACAGGTAATTTCCTTAAAAAATGAAAAATCTGTTTTAACAAATTGCTGACACAGGCCAATGGTTAACTATTCAGATAGCATAGTAATATACTGTATATGCTGTAAATATAGTCCTAATTAGAAAAACAAGTCATTATGTTTTTGTAAAATTTGACCACAAGTGGCATAGCAAAAAAATTGCAAGCATGATAAACAGACTGTGTGTTTTGTCATGTTTGCTCTCCATCTGTCTGCTTGTTCAGTCTGGCTTTCTTCTTTGCAGTTATTCTTGTTTCTCCTCCAGCTCATCCGTACTTTACTTCACTTTTTCCTAACACTGCCCATCTTTCAACCTCACAAACTGACTTTTTTTTTTACCACATGTTAAATTTGAATGTGTTTATACAGCCATCACATGCCACACAGTCTTGTTTGTTCCAAAGCTTAGGTTTAAAGATGATGTGCTAAAAGCTGAGGTGAGGCAGAAAGACAAAACCAAAGGTTATCAACAGAACAAATGCTCTTATCAAAGGAATTGAAAATACTGTCAAACAACCTTGTTGGATTTATTTGTACTTGTAAACTTGCACATAGTCAGACTCGGGTGCTTCTTGTCAATGTAAGAAACCCAGATTGTTTCAGTCTGATTATTTGGGGTGCTGATAAAAGACCAGGAATGTTTTATTCTGAAACAAAGTAAGAAAATGTTGCCTGCCTCAGAGACACAAAGTGATAACAGAGATAGAGACATAATGGATGCCACGGAGTCCCAAAAGCAGCAGTGTTTTGAAAACAATAACACTGGTTCTAGCTTTGAGGGAGATCATCTACAGATCATAAAAGATGAATTTAGTGTTTCTAATGACTGCTGGAAAAAGCTTTCATTAGTTAATATAGTTAATACAGGTTTTTTTGTATGGTTACATGTGAAGGCATTGTGTTGCTGCATTTTGTTGATTCAGCTTAATATGTCAAACCTAAATTTAATATTTGTTATTTCTTTAACAGCAGACAGCAACATTTAGTCATTTTGACAAAAATACTGCTCTTCATCAAAAGATTTGACTTACAAAAAGGTTTAGGTCCAGCTTTAAATAAGGGTTTTGCATCCAACATACATAGGTGGGTTGGAGGTATACAACAGTCATGATGAAAGCCCAGGGGGAAGAAAGCACTCATATGATCAATAAATTGTGATGCTGCTTTTGCACTGCTGAGCACAAGTAGTGTACAGGTTGTTCCATGTTTTGAGACTCGAGTCCTTGAGTTTATCTGATACCAAACACAAATGTCAACTTGTTGTGGCTTATTTCCAGTCAACTCAGTGGAGTGGGAGAAATCAGAAGTCTGGACCCAGGCAAATAAATCGCCATAGCTTAGAAATAACTGATAATTGCTGATTTTGGGTTACATCTGACAAAAATAAAATGCCCACACTGATCTTGTTAGTTTTGTTTTTCAGCTCAACTTGATAACTTATACCAAATAAGGGAGGGTTACCTTTCACTGAAGTCTTTTTTAAAACAATGATCTTTGCTTTCCCCTAGTTTGACATCTCCCCATTTCCTCACTCTGCTGTCTCATGCCTTTTCATTTCAAATTCCCATGTCATTGCAGTTTATCACTCTCTTTCCCAATGCATTTAATCTTCTACTCCTTTCCATCCATCTTGCCCTCTCTCACTCTCTATCCAATGCATTTCAGTTCCGTTTTTTCTACAGCAGTGAATGAGAGATAGGGGTCAGCTTGTTGATGCTGGTGTCAGTAAAATCTTATCAGCGCACTGCAGCTCTGGAAAGACAAATCGTTTCAGAACACCTGTAGGCTAAGTTTTCTTCTTCATCCCTCTTGAGACCATATTTGATAACCATGCATAAGAGGTGAAAGATCAGCTGCAATCTACATCAGTTAAAGCCATCATTTTCTAGACATTTCTGTGATCTTTGTTTCTCTCTGTGAACTTTCCTGAGTAATAAGCCCAAGTAGTGTACAGAAACCAAAACATTCAACATCTGCAATAGTTTGCAACTACCACTTACAAAAGCTCTCATGCAAACAGGCATACCAGACATTTTAAGTTGGCATAACATTACATGACTGTGGTCTTTTTATTTAGACCATTATCTATTTCAGTTGCAGTCTTGCAGTAATCTACATTCTCGAAATACAACATAAGAGCACCTCTAAGCAAAGCAAAATCATATAGCAAAATTTCAAAACCAATCTAATAATCATTACATACATAATTTATAACCATTTGGAAACTGAACTACCAAGTATGATCACTGCTAAAAAAAAACTTTTTCTTTTACGTCTCTTGAAGGTGTTGATTCGGTCTGTTTAAAGTAAGACTAAATTTCCTCTCTGGTTAAATAAAAACTCTACACTGTGGTCACACCTGCCTTATTCTTTGCTCAGAGAGGCTGATGTTCTGTAAAATTCTGTATACCAGAAAGTGAAATGATCTGGACCACAAAATAATTTTCTCTTACATTGCCACTAGCAGCATGACCCTGATGTGGTCTTCTGCTGTTAAAGGCCCTCCAGCGTAAGTCTATAAGCTTTTGTGACTCACTTTTGATCAGCTGCTCGTAGTTCAACACCTGTGGGTTGGTTCAAACGCTTTAAAAGCTTTACACATTTTTCTTCCTTCTATAAATCTGGGCATTTTTCAAAAACGCATCTTTAGACTAAATGTATAAATATATTTTGGATCTTTACACAGCAGAAAACAAGCATTTACTACACAAAGACATTTAGTGTTCTACTATATTATACCATTGTCACAAGAGCCTTCTTCTGTGGGTGTTGTAATCCATGTGAATTTATGTGTTCTGTGTAGTGACAGCTGGTCTGCCTGTGCTTGAACATCAGAGCAAACCATTCTTCATAATTCCTGTCAGATGAAAATGAATGAATAAAGATGGATTCTCTTTTGAGTTCAGGTTAAATTCAGATGACACTCACAAGTGAAAAAGATTTCAGTTTACAAGTTCCTCACTAGCTATTTGTTGGTGTAGATTCTCATTCATCCAGGTAAGGTCAGTCTCAAGCCTTGGCTGAAACGGCAACTTGACCCTCTTTGGTGAGTCTTGAACAGGTCTCACCTTTATTCCTGAAGACTTCTTCAAAGTATTGAGTCCAGTGCAGCATGAAGTGTTCACCTCTTTCTATATTGGGAAATAAAACACTACTCACAAGCAGATGGCACAACATATAAGAGCCAGCTCTTCAAGTCAAGCCTCAGCTGTCCTCCTACATCTCAAGGGTAAGGGGTAAATTTTTAAAAAAACAGTAATGTGTGCAATAGTTTTCACCTATATAACACCTACAACAGAGCCTTGGCTTTTCATTCCAAGCAGCTTCACAACTATTCATACCTTTAAATGAAACCAAAATATTTGTTATATTAGTCTGGTTGGTAAACCATTACATGTGACCACAACCCAAACAACTCACAGGATGAACAGGTGGGTAAGTGACTCATTTGACTCCAACAACCCTTTAAGTGTAGCTGTTCCAACTACAATTTATCAGCTTTAAACCTTTAATGCCTAATAAGAACTGATTAAGCCTTTGAATGGGAGGCAAGACAGGAAGTCCAACTGCTTTGAGTCAGTCATTTAGGATCACCAGCCAACATGTACTAAAACATACATGAAAAATAAAATACATGTTTGTGTTGTTCACAGATGATGATTATCAATCTCTCATCGTGATCTCAACACGAGTCAGTTTTCAGAAAAGTTATCACTAATATTGGAAACGTTTCTCATGCTCTTAAAACTATTTGGCCATTGGCATTTTTGTCATAAAGGTGTAATCTTCAATTAGTCAAAATCTTGTCACCTACCCATGATGTAAACTGTAAAAAAAAAAAAAACATAAAATAAAAATTTAGACTGAATAAACTCAGTCTGTACATGTGGCTGACAGTCTGAGTGTCGTAGTTTCTTGGAGAACTGAACAGGTTTAAATAGTCCCTCTGCTGCTCCAGTGCCGCTGCTGTGACAGTGATACATTGTAATGGTGATACTTTCTAGCCAATACCCTTTTATCCTGTTTGTCCCCAAGCTGGCCATTTTTCATCAAAATATTCCCTTGTTCTCTATATCTCTTTAAAAAAATCACTCTTTTGTTCTTGTGGTTCCCTCACTGCTGCCTTTTTGATATCTCTTCAGAGATACCCAACAACCTGTAATGGAATTTTCTATCGTCAATCTACAGAGAGGTGATGCATGGCTCCAATTTCCCTAGTTGAAGTCACCTGGTCAGGGGACTCGTTGATGGATCTAGTAATGGTACAGGATGGTTTAGACCCATTGAGAAACACAATGAGAAATAAGGGAAAGTGAAGAACACAAAGGAAAGAAAACAAACCAGGGAAAATCTCTGGAAGACACATAGTGAGACAGGAAGAATATACAATATTTGTCCAACCATAAACTTCTTTTCCTATGAATGATCCTTTTTTTCACATTAGTCCTTAACCAAGACATGGCTCCTTTTATCATCATTGCTGAACATATGACCCAATGAGTATAAAACACTCAGTTCCTCACATTTCAATTTCCTATCTCCTTAAAAAAAGTTCTGTCTCCTAGAAAACATGCTTCCATCATGTTTAAGAAGGACCAGGATTCAACAGATCAGCCACTAGTGAAGCAAGATTTACACCAAACTGGAAACAGAGATAAACAAATCAACTTTTCATAGGAGAATGGGAGTAAAAGAGCAAAATGGAGTGAGAGGGAAAAAAAATGAAGAATTGGCCACCTGTGGGTTACTATTACCTCTTCTGTACTAACAGAAAGAACCCTTATTAACTTGTCAGTGTGAAAGATTGACCAACCGTCTTCTTAGGAGCTCATACCAGTCTGTCCAAAAATTTTTTAAAAAGTTAACTCTTGTCAGGATTTTGGTATTATTGAGTTGTTTTTATTGTTATCTTCTGTGTTTGAGTTTTATGTTTAGTCTCCTCACGATCCTCTGTGTAAGTCTTTTTGTTGTTAGTTTTGCTGTCATGTCAGGCCTTTTGTTTTCTTTAATTATTAAATTAGTTTATCTTTTGTGCTCCTTGTGTCAGTCTGCATTCTGGGTCCAAACCCTCCTACAAAACCTGTCAACTCTGCACCATCTCCAACTAAAAAGTTGGAGTTGTTTTCCTCAAAAATGGTCAGAAGAAAAACAGGGGGGAGGTCATCCTTTGACAGAAGCATTGTTTTCAGGTTGTTTTTACTTCTTTCTCCCTTCTCTTTTCCTGTTATGATTATATTCTGTGAAGTTTGTTTGAACTCCTAGGCTTGACCATTGAATCACTGTGTTGGGCTTCAAAAGAATAAGCCCTTTGCCAGGAAAACGAAATTGCACACCACAACATCTGGAGGCTATTAATGACACAAAGAAGAATTGAGATTCACAGGAAAGCTAAACAGGAACAGATTTTTGTTTGCAGTGGGTTGGAAGAGCAATTTTTCATGAACAGAAACTGCCTGAGGAGAGAGCGAGACATGCACATAGGGGGAAAAAGGAAGGAAGAGAATTTATATGGAGGAGAACAGCAGTAACAAGTCCAAATAAAACATGGTGGCAATTATTCATGAATTAAACTGAGACAAAGTAACTAGAATGTACAAGATTTCAAATCCCAAATCGATAATCGATAAATAAATCGAGATCTTGGAACATCTCCCACAATAGAGTAGAACGCTCCAAAGAAGCACAAAGTGTTTTTGTATACTAAAAACATGTTGAACCTGTGTTTCACAACTTTGATGCAAACCTAAAATCACGAGGCATTATTTTTGCTCTATACTGGAAAAAGAACTCACAACTACACTTGATAGGAATACCTTTTTTCTATTTAATGGGCTAATTTATTTAACTTGAAGTTAATCAAGTTAGTTTAACTGCCCAGTGCCGAACAGTTCAGAGCAGAAAAACGTAAAATGGACAGGTTTTCCAGATAATGGTGTCTCAAGGGTCTGGCTGTCATCTAAGAAATAATAAAGGCAGTGTTCTGTCTGAAATGATTTCTCACACTAAATTAGTTTCTTTTTATTTCCCTGTCCTCTGTTGTCTCCTGTCCTGGCTAATATTTTTCTTTAGCCCAGGGGAAAAGAATGAAAAATCCATTGATAACTGTCAGACCAAACTCCATCTCTCTGAGTGTAACAGTCTTAAAGATCATATAAAATGACAACATCTCAATAATTTATTAATATGGTCTAAAATGTGCCCAAGCAATTAAAGCGATACCAACTGAGCTTCTGTTTTGGGGTTTTGAAAGCTCCCCTATTGTAGCTGGACCATGTGCTTGGAAAAAACATGGAAAATAAATAGGAAACTACTCAAATTAACAATACTAAAATTCACATTAACTAAATAACAACACATAAAACTCATGGCTACATGTTGGACAAGCAGTCAAAAACTAAATGTCCCTGCTAGAGTTTGCTTCATCTGGCAAGCAAAGATTTAAAATCAGATATAATAATCATAACAAACCACAATTTTTGTTTATTGCAATTCAGCATGTATGATAATCTAATCATTGAACACTTATACTAGGTTGTACAGTGGTGCTGTGGTTAGAGCTGTCACCTCATAGCCAGAAGGTCAAAGGTTTGAAACTAGGCTTGGGTCTTTGAGTCTAAAATGTTCATGTTTGTTCTGCCTTGCATAAGCAATACTTTGAATGAAATATCAAAATCTATTATGGCTGAGTGCTGACAGATGTTTGTATTGTTTATACATATCCTTTATAAAAACACCTACACAAACTGTGAGATGAACAACACATCAGCCTGCAATTCCAGCAAGATAGAGACAAGCCTCTGGATTATTAGATTAAAATAAGTAAATTCATAGGAAGATCATTGCCTACTTTGGATGCAATAAAAACATAATCAGAAGAAACTTATTCCTATATATGCCTAAATTCACTGAAAAATAAACAGCTTTATAATCAGTTCAGAGATCTTTATACGATTCAGAGATATTTTTTTAAGACCTCTGAACTGATATTTCAGAAAGAAAACCAAACCACGAGGTGAAGAGAACAACACACAGGCTGGGGAGATCTGAGGAAGAATACAGAAACAATTCTGCAACATGTGCAACATCTCAGATAAAAAGCTAAATTTCTTCACAAACAAGAAAATAAGTCCAGCTGCTTTGCTGTGAAACTCCAAGGATTCACTGTGTCCTGGATGCCTGATAATCTACATAAACAGCAAGCGGAGTTCCAGAAAAGAACATCAGCTAAGACCAAACAGCATAAGAACCTGAGGGCAAAAATACTTTACCGTTGGTATGAGTAAAAAAACAGACTATTTGTCAAATTATAGCCAAAAGGCGTGTACACAAAGCATAACACATCAGAGTCCGATCCTGGAGCAATCACCAAAATCAAAACTGGTGTGAAACATAAGAACAGGAAGCAAAAGTCACAAGCATGCACAAGGACAAAACACATTTTCAAAATAGATAAAGTTTAAACCTCTCACACACACACACACACACACAAACACAAATAACAAGCGGTAAGAAAATTTCAAAACCATGACAGCAGTAAAATCCTTTAATCTGATGAGACAAAAAGATTAAACTATCTGGCTACAAATCTCAGAAGCATATGTGGAGGAAACCAGGCGTTAAGCATCACCTCATTAACACTATTTATACAGTCAAACAAGGTAATGGTTGCATCCTTCTGCTGGGGTGATTTCTGCCAAAAAGACTGGGAGACTGCCCACAAAGAAGAGCAATGAAATGAAATAAATGAATGAATGAATACATAAAAAAAAAAATTATACATCAATTTTAGTTTAGTTTTCTTTTTTGTTGTTTTTTGCAGTGTGTTGTATAAAAAAATGAGACTATATTCACAACAAAATGTATTAGACAATAAAAAGGCCTGACAAAAATACCACAATGTCGAAATACACACAAATTAAACAAAATATTTATAATTCAATTCAATAGGTGATGAAGAGGAGGGGAAACCCGAACCCTCCTGAGTCAGGGTGGGGCTGTGCTGCCCTCATTAAAGGGAGGATA
>JAOXNZ010000166.1:7867152-7887506 GCA_028566095.1 Kryptolebias brasiliensis
TTAAACAAAATATTTATAATTCAATTCAATAGAAATTTCTGATAGCTTTTATAGTTGGTAAAAGACTCAAATCTAATGATATCTTTAAATCAGGCAGTAAAGATACTGATGTATTTAATGTTAATATTATGTTTGTAGGTATAAATAAAAAATATAAAACTAGAAATAGTACACTGCCTACAAACTTTAAATACAATACAATTATAACTGCTATAATGATTAATGGTAAAACACAGACATTTCTTCAGTTTTTAATGTTGCAATCTTGCCTTGATATTTCCCCACAAATCTTATAAAGTTTTAGAAAACAAAACAAAAAAACATAAAGCTCAGTTTTGTGTCTTCCTACACTTGTAAGTACACAGCATGTGTGAAGATGTTTTCAGTCCATGAGGATAAATGGTAATTACTATTCAGGGGTTCGCTTTTGAAGATGGAAGGCTTTTACAGAAGGGTACATTTGTAAGTCAGCTTGCAGCAAGATGTTAGATGTAAATTAAAGCAATAGCCCGAAGCTTATGGATTATAAAAATACAAAAACAATGATAAGATTTCAAACCAAAATGAGTTGGTAACTTTGTAATGTTAGAAAGTACTTTGCCACAATCAAAACACCACATAAAATAGTTTTTTCTATTAGAATTGTATCCCATCTTTTCAGTAGCAGAGTTAATAAGACTTGTAGAATCAATGCAGAGTTGCACTGACACGTTTCCTGAAGCAAAATGTGGAAAAACAGCTTACTAAATCGCTTAATATTGGTTTTTCTATTAATTTGTCACCCGTTTGCATGGCCATCTGGCTATCTGAAGTTCAGCTGGATATACTTCCTGGTTTTAGCACCCTGCACCTCCTACTCTTTTGCATCCATCTTTCGAGTTTTAATAAGATAACTTTCACCAATTTCCCCTCTCGCATTATTTATTTATTTTCTTCTTTTGCTGTTTAATCTCTGCCATTTAGTCTGTCAAGTGAGACTGAGTGAAGTCAGGGAAGAGAAGGACACACAGAGAGAAAAGGGAGGCTCAGTAATCCTTGTCTGGTGCCATCTTCTGTGCTTTAATGAAGTCCAATCTGTGAACACACTGTGGTCTCATACCCCAAGGAGATCATCTCCAGTCAGCGACACAGCACAACCCCTAATGAGGGAAAAAACTTCACTAATGGATGGATGACTGATGCCTCAGAATGATCTCATAAAGGACAGTTGAATCATTTGTATTTTCTTCTATGATCAAATGCAATATGTTATTAAAGATAAAACTTTTTTTTAAATTGACAAAACAGACAAGATTAAAGGTCTAGCATTTCATGCTTGAGTTTTAGATAAGATCATCTGATGCTGAGAAGGGATGGAGTTATAACTGTTGTAGTCAAACCTTATGCATTTTAGTGAGTTCTCCTGCACTTTGTTAGTGCTCAGAGACTGTGCTGAGAATGACTCTCAGCTACCACCACACCAAATTTTATGCCAATATTTGTAAAACTGGATGAGTTAGAGAAATGTTTGTGTCGGCTAATGTTCATTAGCTGTGGCTGCTTTCTTGAATTGGACGGACTCCAAAAGCGAATCAGTTGTAGATGTCCACCAAAAAATTACTTTCTGAGAGTTTCCTTAAAATCTCTTTAGTGGTTCATGAGATTTTTTGCTAACGCAGCAGACAAGTTAACACACAAGCACACAAACAAGGAAAAACAGCAAAAACATCATCGCCCTTCCACCTCCAGCAGCTGGCTCTAAACAATTCATCTACTTTTGATTAATAATTTTATTAATTTTATAATTTTATTTGATTAATAATTTTATGTAACACCAAACTATGTACAGATGATCAAGTTGCTAAATTATTGGTATATTAATAGATTTAATAGCTCAGCACATTATAACACATTATAAACCAATATGATTTGATTGGGCAGACTCCCTGACAGAAAAAAAGCACCAATATGTCAAATATTCAATATTTAACTATACTGGTCTCTAAAATCAGTATTTGGAAAAAATATATTGTTTTCACTTACAGTATTTCATCACAGACTGTCATTTATAAAGTAACCTGGTTGGAAGTTACTGAAAATCTGGGATGCCTCTTTGCTCTTTGTTGCAAACAAACACTGACTGATGATGAGTGTGAGTTATGTTCACGCTAATAACTCTGGGGAAAACTGACTTCAGTTACTAAAACTCATTTGGACCTGAAATTACACAAAGCAATAAATGAACTGTTGTTAATTTGTTGAAATCATTAACAAAAGATGGATGCACTCTGCATAAAAGTCATGTGTGATTATCCCTTAAACCCTGACACACTAATTGAAGCTCATCTTTTTGTCAAATCCTGCCGTACTTAATTAAAAGAAACAGTCAGTGTTCCACATATATCAGATACATCACTTTGTCCTTCTGTTCACATTGCTCACAGCAGCCATTAGTCTAAAGCACCTTAGAATTTTACTATAAGACATTTTTTCAGTAATGGAACATATATAGAAACAATCGTATTACACAACATTTTGTCAATTTTTTACTAAAAGAAATACATTTTACACTTACTAACTTTCTGACTTATGGGAATGCAACCCAATAGCCATTTCCTTTGTATCACCTGCCATCGAAGGCAAAGGGGGACTGATGACGCTTTTGCCCGTGTCTAAGTGTGTGTGTTTGTTTGTCTGTACAATTAGCAAAATATCTCATAAACCACTGGACAGATTTTAACCCTTAGAAAGTAATCATCTACATCTACAGCTCATTAACTTTTGGAGTCAATCTGCTACAGGATGGCAGCCACAGCATAGCCAAAAAACCCTGATAATAACTCAGTCAATTTTACAGATATTAAGCCACAAGTTGTTGTGACAGTAGTTGAGACTGGTCCCCAACGCATACTCTGAGTCCTAAGTGATCATGTCAGATCTGTGTTTAAAACTTTGCCATCAACTATTGAAATCAACTCTGTCTGTTAGCAAAATATTTTGTGAACCAATGAAAGGATTTTAATTAAACTTGCAGAAATTAATCATTAGATACTGATCTACAACTGATTAATTTTTGGAATCACTCCAATATAAGATGGCTGCCACAGCTAAAACTTGGTGCGGTAGTGGCTGAGAACTGTGTCCAAATATCAATGTCCATACTTTTTGGACAACACATTGTACAACACCTTTGCCTAAAACATTGTCTTTAACTTGTGAAGGTTACCCTGTTTGCTTGTAAGCAAATTATCTCATCAACTAGAAGACAGATTTTAGTGAAACCCTGAGAAAATAATCATTGGCTGTACATTTACAACTGACTAAGTTTTGTAGTCAACCCAATTCAAGAACACATCTGATCAATCTTAGCCTACACAAAATTCACTAAACCCAGATAAACTTTTCAGATATTGAGATAAAATTTGGTGTGGTAGTAGTTGAGAGTTATCACAACACATACTTCAAGTCCTAACAGACTGATGAAAGAGACTACACATAATGTTATTTTCAAGGTTTGACCAAAACAACTGTAACTTCATAATTTCTCAAAATAAAATCATCTTACTTTAAAAGGCAGCAGGCAATATGCCTGTATTCAAGGAATGCTAGGCCTTTATTTTATTTATTTATTTTTTGGCTGTCAGGCTTTTTCCTTTTACATTTTTCAAAGTTTACTTCAGTCAATCATTTTCAACAATTTCCAGTATGGATGTCCTATAAAAATCTTTAGTAGCTGAACAGCTGTTTGAAGTGTCAACAGAACAAAACAGAAATGTTGCCGTTTGTAAAGATGAACATCTTGTCTTTGGTAAATGTTCATTAAGAATAAAGCCAGCATTTTTTCTGCTTTTATCAGAGCTCAGTAAGAAAAGGTAAAGCAACAGATGGGCTGATGGGAGTGACATAAATCAAAATAACACCATTATGAGGAAAGAAGCTTGGAGAAAAGTACAAAGTTAGAAATAAACACAGCAATGATGCAGTCAAAAGCTTATCTCTGCCTTTTTGGTTTCTTCAAAGGATAAAGAAACGTATCTCTTAGACTCACTTAAAGGAAGCAGTTTGACATTTTTTCCCAGTAATAATTCACTTCAATTACCTTCTTTCAAAGCCACTTAGGCTCAAAATTGAGCGGCATTAAAAGCTGAAAAAATAAATAAATTCACTGAAATTGCACTTAAAAAGTTCTACATCATGTAACACAAAGAAATAGTACAGGTCACATTTTAGAAAAAACATGTTTTAGGACTCATATTTCAAGAAATTAAACAAGACAAATTCTATAATCAACAAAGACAACAAATACTTAGGACTGTTGTTATAGAACCAGTCTTTAAAGGTTGGTGTATTGCTAAAGACAATAATCAGTGTATACTAGTGTAAGCAGCATGTTCCTTCCTTACAGGAAACCGTGACCTGGTTCTGAATGGTAGCAAAGCCACCTGCCCTGTTAGAGGATCGTACTCTGTTGAAAATAAGCAGCACAAGTACAATAAGTACATAATCAGGGCTTTTATCCTTTCTGATGAAAGATGAGTTGATAAATGATCTTCCCAGGGTTTTGTCTTTTCGTTAGTTGTTAACGGAAACTTAAACCAATGATGAGATGTTCTCTTCCATTATCATCTTCAGTTGTAAGGGGCAAACAAAAGCAAATTTAATATGTTTTTTCTAAGTTCAGAAAAATGTCAAATCTAAAAATCTGATTTGATCAAATGTATTATTTAAAGTTCCTGTTCAGTGATTTTTATTTTACTTTTTGTATTTTTAATCAGGCTCACTGAGTTCACCTCAGCTGCTTTGTTTTAGGTCAGCTACAACCAGCATTCACAGCAAAGTAAGTCAATTCCTGTTTTATTTATTTATTTTTAATGACTCAATTTTATTTTGTAAAGGTTGGACTTTGAGCGATAATACTGTTTACAATTAAATATTTTGTTTACACTATACTGTCTTTAAATTATTTACTAATCAGTGTTAATGAGTCACCCTACATTTTGCAGAATAGTAGGTGCTTATTGTTCTGATAAGACATTTTTCTCAATATAAATTGTCACATGGCTGTTTTAGACAATAAATATAGATTCTCAGTCATCCAGACATGATAAATCTTAAAAAAGGTAAAAAAAAAAACAACTAAACAACTGGACTTCTATTCTGTAGCTGAAGATGTTTTGCTTCTTATCCAAATTGAGAAAACTCCTGGAATGGGAAGTGAAACATCTTCAACTACAGAATCGAAGTCCAGTTGTTTCGTTTTTAAACTTTTTTTTTTTCACGTAAATCTCATACTGCAAGAACGATAATATTTACCATGTTATTTATAAAAAAACAACAATATAAAGAACAGTATGAACAAAAGTGGTTTTCCTTATTTCATTGTAGTGAGGTTTCTAAAATATACAAGGCATTTAATGACTTTAATTTACCAACAGGGTTTAGTTTGCAACTGTGTGTTGTACCGAAATGCATCAAACTGAGTTTTGGCCCCAAAGGATACTGCTTATTAAATGATTTGTTTTTATATTGAGGGCAAAAATAAATCAACAAAATCAGTTAGTTTTACACTTCTTTTAAATAAATCCAATACATGTGTGCAATTTAAGTAATGTTATGCACAAAGCCTCAGGCAATCAGCAGAGGATATTTAACATGTCTTAATGTGATGACTCTCCCAAACTTCTTTGAAAAACTTTGTGATATTTATCCAACCTCAGTGAGAGTGGGAGTGTGTGGGAAGGGCACGTTTTCTCATGCTGACCTCTCAGAGTTTGCTGACACAACCCTCAGAGGGTGAATACCAAATGCTCTCGCTGCAGGCAAGGCTCTAAAGGTTCATGTCCTCCAAAGCCCGTGTTCAACCTCCTCTACCTCCTGTCTCCTTCCTCTACCACTCTTGTTCACTGTAGGAAAAAAGACAATAAGGTTTGAACCCCAAGATATGACCTGCTTGTCAAACAGCTTAGTGCGTGCTTTAACATTTTAAGTGACTGAGTCAATGTGTCCACAGCCCCACGCATCAACATGGTACAAGCCAACTAACCTCTCATTGCTAATCTGTGTCCTATGCTGTGGTATTTTACTGTACAGGATAAGGATGTGACAGTGGGTGAGAGAGAGGGGACTTCCACAGCATTCCCGCAGGGCTCAGGCTGCAGCTTCATCTTTGCCTCTGGTATGGCACTTCAGCCGAGAGGATATACTCGAGGAGCCAAATGAAATAAATTACTGGATATTGGTTTTGCTTTTACAGATATGGCCAGAGCTGAGTACAAGCTTCCTGTCTGTAAAGGTCAGCGGTGCAAACACCGTAGATGGGGCAGCTCGGGAGATCTCAAAAGGCCATGTATGCATCACTGTTTACCGCCACTGCATGAAGTATTTGTTTGAGTGTTTCTTAGAAAACATGAGTGGGCAGACGAGTGTTTCACATCTATTCCCAGCCGTGTGAAATTGCACCCCATTTGTTCCGAAACATGAGTTGAGCTATATTACCATCCTTTTGCTGTTGTTATTCTGAACAAAAGGTATATCTCAGAATCTCAATGTAGACTCACCATAAAGTAACAGAGAACAGGTTTAGTTTAGTTCAATCTGAAGTTAAAAAAAAAAAAATCCAAAATGATGATGATGGATCAATTGGTTTATCTTCAATTTTTCTCAAACTGGTTCGTTTTGTAACAAGTCCAAACTTTCTGTTCACACACTCTCTTGCGTCTTGAGAAGAACTTGTGTTTTGAAATGTCTAAACATACAGAACAGACAGTGAGACAGTCTTTGGATACTAATGTTTTATTTCTCATGTAGAGCATAATTCAGAAGCAATGGAAGAAAATAAGAACAATGAATTTCCAAACCTAATTCTTTCAGAGAGCTCAAACCAAGACAGGAAAGTAAAGAATTAAAGCAGTACAAGAGGTGAAAAGGAAACTGGTGAGGATAAGAAGATGGCCTAAGATCCTGCAAGTATCTCCTTTGCATCTTAATCATGAATCTACTTGAATATCAAAGCAGATTGGTTGGTGGACAACCAGCACAAAACTGGAGCAGGGGGGAGATCTCTGCAGCAATAATGAGCCAGAAAAAAAGGAAAATAATTGCAGATGCATCTTTTATTAAAGATCAAGAGAGAAGGAGATGAGCAACCTTCTAACCGCTTCACTGGATCCATGTCAATAGGAATGATCCGCTGCTGAGCAATCTGGAAGTTGTGTGTGAACAGGCAAATGAAAAGAAACGTCAAATATGGCATGTTTTGCCTCCTGATGGTGAACAATTTCATGATCTTCATCTTGCAAAGCCAGATTGTGAAAAGTCTGTTGCCTGTTTCAAATGTGTTTTTAGATTTAGGTTTACACCACAATTTATGCAGCAACATGAATCCAGTCTTTGTTCTCACAACCTCTCATTGCAACATCAGCTTCACTGAATGCTACGGGGCAGCACTGCTGGATTAATTAAGCTCGGTGACTTGCTGTAAGGTATTTTCGTGGTAGCTGATAAGTTAATCGAGTGTGCTCTCTTGCTGCTCCAGCCACAAATTTCCAAGCCTGACTGAAGATCTCAACAGTGACCACAAGGTTATTAAGCTCAACTCTTGTCTACTGCTGCCTCATTACTTCTGCTGGAGAATAAAAACACCCATTGAAACCAACAGAGTTCTCCTTGGGGAGTCTTTTCAGCCAAGCTCATCTAAAGTTAAATATCAATGGCTGACAGTTGGACTGTGTATAAAGAGAGATAAAAATCCACTTACATCTGTTATAACAGCATTAAATTAGTGGCAATATGAGAGAGATGTCATTTCAGTTCACTTTTTTTCTCCACTCAGTCATCCTTGCATGACCCATCTTCCCTTTCATAGTAAAACCAGCCTCATCATTCGTCTTCCTTAAAGAAAAGAATGAATCCAAATGAGAGCAGGGGGCCAGTAAATATTCTCATGAATGGAATTTGATTTTGCTCTTCCCTCCTACATTCTTCTCTGTTAATTAACACTAACTTCGTCCCCCTTTTTCTTCCCATTACTATCTCACAGTCTCAGCTCCGTCCAGCCCGTGTGACACAAAAGAACATCATAAAACGTCTTGAGTGTTCGCACCAGTGCGCTTGAAGATCAAATCAGGCTGCTCCATAAAGAAAAGGCACCAGGCTGTCTCTCTCATAGCACTGCAGCCCAGTGCAATTATCAGTCGGTGGTGATAATAGAACTCATAGGGAGGTGTAATGGCTTTTAGATTTGCTCCTTATCATGGTCATCATCATCCCAGTCAGGGCTTCAGGCACGCTGGCTGCATTACCATACACCAATGTGTGAACATACAATTGACATATACAGTGAGAAGACTGTTTCTTTTCTTTAGCTAGCTTCTTTTTTGACAGTTGCATTGCCTGAGTAAAGCTGCAGCCAACTGTGTCACACACAGCACAAAAGTCAGCAAATTATCCCTCTTCACCTCTCTCTAATCCATACACTGTGGCAATAGCAATGTAATCATTCTGTTTGGATGCAGAGTTGTCAGTGTGGTTGGCTGATAAATGCTGAAAACATTGTAAATAAATTGTTCTGTAGGCAGAAAAATATGGGACACAGATCTGACCTTGAAGCAAAGTACATAATTAGACATTTTTACAAAAGAATAATTGTTTAGTCATTATTTGTTCATTTGCAACATGGTGTATTAACTGCAATGGAAAAAAAAAAGTCTCTCCCTCCCTGGCAGAAATCATAATCCCTTATTACAATGGGGATTATGATTTATGTTTGTGCTGTCATTCCATTCAACATATCTATGCAATATGTATTATGTCAGATTTTTATATGTCTTAAAAAAAACAATTATTTTGCTATTTTATCAGTATTCTCTGTGTGTGTGTATGTGGGGGGGGGGAGTAATTGCTGGTAAGTGCTGTTTTTATTTTAACATAACAGAAATGGATAGCTTTTCTTGGCATATAAATGATGTTGCTGGATGAAAAGTGATACAAAAAACTATGAAACTTAAGAAAGGTGGAAGTACTTTAAAAAATAGAATGGTGGTATTCAGAGAAAAATGTAAAAAGGTAAAAGAAAAAAGAGTAATCAAGAGAGGACATGAAAAAGGATGAGAAAAAATGCAGGCAAAGGAAAAAAAGTCTAGATAAAAAAATACTGAAAGGTGGAAAAATGATAAGTGAGTAAAGAGAGAAGAAGAAAGAAAACAAAAAAAGTGAAGCTTTGTCACTGATAACATAAATAGGAGGGACGATGTGAAAGAATGTCAGAGAAGAAAGAAGGCATAAAATTTAAGCTGTTAAGAACTAGTAAGAAGTTGAACAAAAAAAATTACTGTTGAAAGAACAAAACAAGCCATGAAGAGTTTTTAAAAGGGGCTGCCTCCTTGTTGAACTGTTGGGAATTAAGAATGTTTTCATGGTGGACATTGTGTGTGTTGCTGACTTTGTACAACAAGCTGCACATATAACACTGTGTTTACAAAAATAGGGCTTTATTCATGTTTCCGAGGAACATGTCTAATGCATAAAATGGTTTTCAGTCAACATAATTATCTGAAAGTCTATTGTGCAGACACACAGAGGGAACACTTAGTGCTACACCTCTTCTACGCATGATCATAATGACTTTCTGTACAGACATGGTGTGGAAGTGTTAAAAACCATGGCAATGGTATAATTTAAGTACATTCAGTATGAATGAAAGGCACTAGTTCCTACAGAGCTCCTATAGCCATTTTACAGTGGGAAGTGAATAAGAAAGAATTTTTGTCTATAAAGACACATTATACATACGTATATATAAATAGAAAGAATTGGGGGTGAAAAGTGGGTGAATTTTCAAGGTGCCTTTCAAGGATTTTCTTTTTTGAGGACAAAGTTTAAAATGAAATTTGAATAATTCTTTTACCATTCAGAGAACACTGAAAATAATCAATATACAATGATTTAAAAACTTGATTTGAAGTACTTGGCAGATCAAGAGTACTAAAAGGCCATATTAAACTGTTTTTTTTTAATGAATGGGTTAATCAGCCAGAAGACAGCTTAGATTGATGTAGACTGGGCAGAAGTCTGAGGTCAGATAATCATAGTGAAGGACAATTTTTATATGTTGTTTAGAAGTTTTGAAATCTTTGCTTTTTTTTTTCTTGGTTCAGTCTAAACATACAATAACTTACAATTTCTTTCCTTTTTTGACTGCTCCATTCTACAAGGGTCACCACAGCAAGCAGACTCACAAGGTAGATTTGGCAATTGTTTTACACCTGATGCCCTTCCTGACACAACATGGGCTCAAACCTGCAGCCTCAGGATTACTGACAACTACTGACTACTGACTACCGAGCTACCACAATCCCTATACAATAGCTAACAATTACTTTTTCTTAATCTAAACATTAGAATTTGTAGCCAACTGACAAATCAAAACAAGTACACTGTGAACTGTCGCCTCACAGTAAGATAATCATAGGATTGCCTCCCGCCTGCAGCCTTTTTGTGTGGAGTTTACATGTTCTCCTCGTGCATGTGTGGGTTTTTTTCCAAGTACTCTGGTTTTCTTCATCAAATTAACACATGCATGTTACGTTATTTGGTTATTCTAAATTGTCCCTAGGTGTGAGTGAGAGTGTGAATGGTATGTTTGTCTTTATGTGGCCCTGTGATGGACTTGTGACCTGTCTACCTGTCCAGGGTATACCCTGCCTCTCCCACAATAACCACTGGAGATAGGCACTAGCTCCCTCCTGACCTGGAAAGGAAAAAGCTGGTAAAGAAAATGAATGGATGGATTATTATTTTGAAATTCCATATTTCCATTTTTCAATAAATATACCAACAAAAGCTGACACTACAAGAATAAGAAGTTATCATCACAACAAATCAGACAAACTTGAAACATTTCTTACAGCCTAAATAAAACACTGATCCACAGTAAAGCTCATGGTTTACAAAGTCAATACGTGATAGAGATATTGTGCATACATTGTCTGGATAGCTGGTCCAATACTTCACTGTCTATATCTGTGTTGTTGTGTTTTAATAACCTGGTTCAGTTCAACACAAGAGTGTGTCTGAAAGATATTTCTTTACCAATGGTTCATGGACAAATAGCAAACAGGATTGAGATACAATTGAGAACAGTTGTGTTTTTCTATCAGTTTTCTGAGTGTGCTGTTGTAAACTGTTAGGTATAAACTAGAGTTAGAGTCATTCATGTTTACAACCATTCTTGAATACACGTGTTCCACAAATAAAAGGGAAGGAGTGAAGTCAAGTGTCTCACATGCTCCTTAAAATCCACTACATAGAAAATGGATCTAAAAATAGGATTACAGTACTGAAGCCCACTTATATATAAGTGACTATATAAAAGGCTCTGGTACTGTAAACCTATTGGATCCTGCATGTCACATTTGTTAGGACCTCATAAAAGTCATGACAAATTATGAAAAAAAAGCACAGAATATTTACTTTACAGCACTTTTTGCAGAACTTGAATCATCAAGTTTTCTAGGGAATTGTCAATATATATTTAATATACACACATTACATATATATACATATATGTGTGTGTGTGTGTGTGTGTGTGTGTGTAAATAAAATACAGTGGATATTCATTTTAAACCTATGTCTCAAAGAAAATGACACAAAAAATATGTTCACCTTGGTGCAGGTTTATGTAAGAGCTTGATTTACATCTTACAGTCTGCCTTTACTGTTCGTCTCAAGGAGCTGAAGCTGCACAGCTAGTAAATATCCAAACTCAGAAAGCTTCAGGTCGTATCTCAACTGCAGAGGCCGGATTCTAATTACAGGAATGTGGAGTAAATCTGGTCCCGGGTGGCTAATGTTGCAAGGCTCTTGGCTCAAGAAGCTAAAGAACAGGCCACCCTGGAAGGAAGTCGGATGAGTTGGCAATAGTTTTTTTGCATGGACTCAACTGTTTGTAAGATGTCCTAAAAATGATCTGTTTTCAAGCTCTCCTGTTATTTTTGCTGTAAAAAGAGATATGTTTGTATTATGCTAACTTTCATTCATGGTATTAAATATGTGCCACCTATATAAACAAGGGTTTAGTGTAAAGATTACAAGCAGTGGATCACATTGACGAAGTTGTCAAATCCTTACCTGTAAGAAATAAAATTCTTGCTACAATTTAATTTGAGACAATAAATTTTAAAGTACACCATGAGTGCTGTTATTATTAAAAAAATAAAAATACTGAATGCCATAAGCCTGGCATACGATTCAAGCAAAGCATAATTACAAATATTGTAACCAAAAAGGTTTTAATAAAATGCAATACAAGTCACTTCCCAAAGCTGCATTTTTACTTTTGCTCGTCACCTGCCTAGGTTCATTACATACATTAGAAAACATGGCATCAGTTTCTTTCTAGTCCTGTGTTAATTAGTCAAACTCTAAATGCTCCATTTATTTTCAACAACCTTGTTTTTCTTCAGCCAGATGAGCTGTTTAACTGCCTATTATGGTTTCATTGCAGAGAAAGAGGAACTCATATTTCCCCCCAAGTGTGTCGAGTGAAATGGTATTGATGTGCACGCTGGGTCTGAGTGTGCTGGATCACATTTTTACCACAGAACACTCAATAGCTGCAGCAAACACCAACACAGAAATGGCACCCAGGTGTACCATACTGGCTGGTACACACCCTCCACATTTAGCAAAAAACAGACATTTAACCTTGCTTTTATTTATTTATTAGCAACTTTTCACATAAAGCATGTAAATAAAGAAATGTCCCTTCATTTCTTTCAAATTAATATAATTACCAATGTTTTCATTGCTCAACATGTATAGTGTAACATTTACTAAAACTGCATACCAGTGTATCAATGAATCTGAGAAGAACTAAAACTATGTTCACAAATAGTATTTTAGGGATTTAAAAATGGCCCAGTTCATTCACTTTTAGCCTTAAAGTTAATTTTAATATTTTATGAACTCAAGCTTAAGGAAGATAAATTGAGACTTGACTTTAGTGAATGTTTTATGAGTGACTATTCTACAGAGAATTGCTTGTGACTAGACCTGTCAATGTTAACACTTGACAGATATTACACATTTATAACTAACATGTGCTAGCTAATGACAGCTAAGCTAATACCAAGGTTAAATGTGGAAGATTTTTTCATAATAATGTTAAAGACATTCATTGCAATATTATAAAGAGCAGTTAAAAAAATCATAAAGTAACAAACATAATCAACACAACTTTTTCTCCAATGATGGTTAAAGTGTCCTTAAATCTTAAAATCAATATGAAAACAAACAGGCAACCAAGCTGCTAAAACTAGAGTGATGTGGTCCTGCCTTCTGGTACCTGTTAAAAGACATCCAGCAGTGTTCTGGACTAACTGCAGGTGATGGAGAGATGATTGTTCAAGGCCAAAATATAGGAAATTGTAGTCATTCAATCTAGTGTTTTGAGGTCTTTTGGAGGAATGTAAGATTTTGCTCTGGCAGGTTGGCATAACTGATAGAAACTAGTTTTGACAACTGTGGTCAACTTTTTTATGTTTTATTGTATAGTTTGCAATGAGTACCTTTAATTAAGACACTTCAAACAGTCAGTGAACACCTCAGAAAATACATTGATTGGGACTGTATTTGAATTTCTGCTCAAAGCCACAAAGGTGATTATGCACACACATCTATTTGATGCAAAGTGCCACAAAAATATTTATTGCGCAGAAGTTCAAACCTCAACGTACAGTAAATATACTGTATAAATCAGTACAGATCTAAAATATACAATACAGTTATAGTATACAGACACCACATTATATAGAAAAATAATATCTATTTGAATATTGTGAAAATTAATTTCAGTAAAAATGAAAATGTTTTGATTACATCACTTCAAAAGCTATCAAAGGTGTAAGATAAAAAGAGAATAAAATTTAATCTTGAAGTCCTTCTTGGGGCAAGAATATGTGCTTTGAAATGGTGTGAGGGTGATGACATCCTTCCATCAATGATGACATTCTTAATACAAATGATAAAACCTTTTCATCATCCTATTCTTTAGTTCGTCTTTTCCCTCTGTTGCACATCTTCCTCTGCACCTACCGGCTTAGCAGTGTTTTACTGATCGCTTCTGAGAAAATGTTGGATCCATCATCTTGCTCAAGGATACTTACATTGTCGATTCCGAGGGAGTGAAAACTAGTTTTAAATTTAAATCCGTACATTTAATGTTCGCAGCTCAGTGGAAAACTGTTTTTTCACTTGCAGGCACACTTCTCTTACTTCCAGTGTTTTGCCTCAATAACGTTGCACAGAAACTAAAGGGCCAACATGAGGTTGTGTGATTTATATTTCAAAGCAGCGTTTGTGAACTGATGAAGCTGTTTCTCAAAGTTAATGACGGTCATTGAGAAAATGATTCATCTTGGCTGGTAAACTAATGGATGCCCATAAAAGCAACATGCATTTAGCACATGCTACCAAGTGTACTATTACTTCACTGATGTTTCTTATTAGCTTAAACAACAATACAGTGGCCAAGTGCACTCACTGAGCTCCTGTGTAGCTCTGTTTGAACTCTCAAACATACATGGACAAAACCATATGTGTTCTATGGGCTTAATTCTGCAAGATAACAGGTATATTTTTTATTTTTTACTTTCAGCAAGAAAAAAAAAACATCATGTGCTTGTATCGCCCTGATGCCTCAGTAATATCCATGTAAAAGAACAGAGGAAGGGAATAATATCAAGAATAATTCCAGAAAATGAAATCTATTCTCAGTTACAGGCAAGGACAGGTTGATGACAAAGTGGACTCACGAGCTACTGCGAGTCCCTGTGTTTGCCATTGTTCTGCACTGCCTCATAGCTCACCGCCCCATTACCCAAATGATTCATTAAAACCTGTTTAACTCAAAAAAAGAGGGGGCCTCCTCTGGCACTAATGGGAAAGCAGATCCACTTGGCCCAAAATATAGGCAGTAATTGTAATGTTGGTCCAGAATGTGACAGTGTATAGTAATGGCTGTTTACCGATGCTCTCTTCACTCCTACAAAATGTAATACCTCCTAAAGAAAATACGAGGTACATTTCAGGTTAGCAAGCACTGACCTGTAGAACTCCTACTGAGAGCGGCTGGCATACATGTACTTGTAATTTTGCACATTAATGTTCATAAAGTGAACACACACTACTCAAACATGCATTCTCAGGGTCGGTGATGGTATAAATATAACATCAGCCTGTTGATAGCAGAATGACTTCTTGATGTAGGTCACGCTTTGAAGACTTAGGTATTACATTAAAAAAATGCTCTCAAACTGTAATTTTTAGTACTCAGTTTACACAATTTAAAGCCGATCCTGCCTTGCAACTCAATATTTATACATAAAACGTTTGCAAGCATCCCAACGCAGACTGTAACATTCTGATGCAGCCATATTGATAGCGGATGATTTCATGTTACTTAACAGTTATTTCTGGATCAATGACATTAACAAGGATTGGACACAGTGCCATGCACGCATCTAGGTGACAAGAACAGCACCTGCTCTTCTCTTTGACACAGCAGCCCTTGCTTTTAGCCTCCAGTCGGTTGAGCATAATCTCCAGAATGAAGTCATGCACAGCTGTGTTAAATGAAAGCTTTTTATTTCTTTAGCACATCAAGTGAAGCTCTCTTGCCCAACTAAACCAGGCTTTGAACCAGAAAAAAGTCAGTCTACACACTTCTAAAGGAAAAGGACAAAGTAAAACCCATACATGACATGAGTAAAACTATTAAAAGAGTAGCTAAATAAAAAAGAAGGTCGTCATTCTCTAAATGCAGGCCAACACCTTTGCCTGGTTGGCAAAGCAGTTATTCGAGCCGTGACTCTGTGGTGTGCCTTGAACAAGAGAATGGAGAGTTTAGTGTCAGCATAGTAAAGGCTGAGCGTTGAGACTGATGTACCTGCACAAAGCAGCTTACTACCTATCTGGGACACATTACAAGATAATCTTTAAACAGTATTATTTTACTCAGTCTTCTACTTGGCATTCACTTATATTTTGAATGGTAGTCATAGATAAACAAAAGCCATTTATTTATTTGTGTTCAAGATGCAGTGTGCAGTTTGGGTCAGGATGAATCTAAGAATGGATAGATGATCCAAACTGCCAAATTACAGCAATGTTCAACTAAGGCAGGAAAGGATTGTTAGTCCAACACTGCATGCAATGAATTCAATGAATTTATTTTAATGAGGATTTAATTTTAATTGAGAAATTCATTTCATCAAGACTACTTGAGGCTGATTCAGTATTATGCACTTGTTTTTCATAATCTGTTTTTCATCATTTTGACCTTGTCTGTGTTTTAACTGTCTAATTTTGTAACTGCGTTTTTTTGGTTGCTGCTGCCCGTCTTGACCAGGTCTCCCTTGAAAAAGAGATTGTTAATGTCAGTGGAATCTTCCTGGTTAAATAAAGGTTTAATAATATTAAAAAATGCATACTTGACACATTTCTACTCAATCAAACACTATTCATCCACCATTGAGAAAAAAGGTCTTAAACACTATAATGAAATCATGAAACAGTGGAATAATCAAGTCAACACCTGTAGTTACAGGTACATTGTCAGGCCCATTTTAAAAATAGATGCACTGAAGATTTAGAATGCTTTTGCCTTCACACACAGAGCAGAATAGAAGATTACAAAAAGATAGTAAAAGAACAAACAACTCGAGGAGAAAAGAACTACAAAAGTTCATGAGAAATCACTCATTACTAAATTATTAGTAAACTGGTATACTAACACTAAACAATAAAATTATTTAAAAAGTTTGATGAAAGTTGGCATTCTTTTGAAAGGTGCTGCAACTTTCTAGATACTACCAGCTATAAGGCATCATTTTTTTCATGTCAAAAGCATGACGGCTTAGTGGTTAACACTGTTGCCTCACACTTACAGTAAGAAGGTCTTGGGTTCAAGCCCTGGGTTGGACCTGGGGTCTTTCTGTGAGGAGTTTGTATGTTATTGTGTTTGCGTGAGTTTTCTCCAGGTACTCCTGTTTCCTCCCTCACTCTACAAACATGCATGTTAGGCTGCCTTCAGGCCCAGGCCTCCCTTCAAAAAGAGATCTGTGATCTCAATGGGATTTGTCTGGTTAAATAAAGGATAATAAATAAATAAATATATAATGTATTCAGAATCTGCCAGGTGGCAGAGAAATATGTTGACCTTTATAAATTAGAAGTTTTGAGCTTTGATTACAGTGACATCATCTAGCAAAACAGTTACACTGAAATATAAATATCACCTATTGTTTTGGTAACTAAAAGCCCCACTGCAGAACAGTAGGGGAATTAAACTAATTGCCACTTTATTAAAACTTATGACAGCACCCATTTTAACATAAAGAAGCACAGGATTCATAGAATGAGCTAAACATACCCAGGGTTTCTTTTGGGTTTAGATTACCAAATCCTGATCCTAAAATCAGGTTAAACCAATTGATGACAACAATTTAGTAAATTTTCACTCAAAGATTCAATAAATTTATCTAAAACAGGAAAATATAGCAGGTAGATAAAATTAAGATTATTAAGATTAATTAAGATGAATTAAGTTTAGTTTTCTTTGCTATTTGGGCCTTAAGTCACATATTTAAACAAGAAGACAACATCAATACCAGGAGAAACTCAAAGGTTGGGTGCAGTAAGAGAACATGCTCATCCCATCCTCCCTTTTGTGTAAGAAGTGTATCTGGTTCCACTGACAATAAAGCTTTCCTTTTTCCTTCCATAAAAAAAAATAATAATTTGAGTACTTACATACCCAGCTGTTTCCTTCTTGGGTAAGCAGAAGCATAAACTTAGTGACAGAGTAATTTTAAAGTGGCAGTATTTTAGCTGGGTTTATTTCAGCTGTCAACTCGCAGCTGTTGATTTGTATCCTGGCCTTGGCAAAAATCACTGCAACTGTCAGTCTGCCATTAGGACAAAAATATTTTCCTGTATTAAAAGAGAAATGCTGCAGTGGCTACAGTAACAGCATCACAAAAACACACTTTACTGTGAATGCCAAATACAGCATTGAAGTTATTACATGTTTATTTATGCATATGCAGCACACTAACGATTCTCCCAATTAAAAGCAAAAAAAATAAAACGGCAGAAAATTCAGAATTGCATCAGATTAGTAAATTACAAACTGCCTTCTTTTGTCAACTCCTGCTCAGAGGCACCAAAGAGGTTTAGTAAAAAAAAAAAAAAAACAGCATACATTTTGCTTTAAGGATATTTAACCAACACTGTTGCCTGTCAGCAGAAGCAGAGGCTCTTAAAGTCGGATGTTAAATCTGGAATTTTACTGATTACTGCATGACCTTATTGTATGAACACAGGCACAGATAACCACCCACCCACGTAGGCACATCTTTCATACAAAATAGGGATATAAATTAGATGGACTGCATGAATATGCTGGCTGCACCTTTCTATGGCCTGAGCACAGTCAACTAGGCTGGTGTAAAGTGTGCACTCAGCAAGTATAAGCAACTATTTAAGTGATTTCTGGTGCTATTGAATTTTCTCACTAACCACCACTATTAGTTAAAAGAAAGAAAGAAAAAAAGAATCAATCGTAAAGGAACATAGAGATAAAGAGCATAACCTGAGGAAACTTTATTTTAAAACACAGTGACTGACATTTATTTTCAACAAAAAAAGGAAGGAGTTCAAAAAAAGCAAAAAGCAGGACGGAGCACCTGGATTAAAGGTTAAAATGCTATGATATTTATAACTTTTTGATCAGCTACATGATACTGTGAATCAAAAGATATCAGACGTCACATTCAGGCACACAGATGAGAGGATGAGCCTGAATAGAATTCTGCATGTCTAGGTCAAACACTCAAATTCTCTTGGAAAGCATGAGGGTTTGTTTGTTAACCACTTATCCAACCGCTTCGTATCCCCTCAACCACTGAAAAACTGAACCAGAGTTTTCACTGAGGACACACTTCGCCTAAACACTGTCCCACATCATGAAAGAGTTGTTTTTTTTCATCTGAACTCTACTGATTGCTGCCAGCCTTTCATCTTGAGCAAACTCAGTGTACAGTTGAATACACAAGTGAGTTTCTCAATGTTCAAAAAAGTTTTATTTTCCAAAAATCAAATATGAGGGTGCCTGTAGAAACATTTAAACTCAGACTTGCAGGGATTGGAATGTCAGACTCAGCTCAGAGCAAAATTATCAGCCTCTACCATCTTATCTTAAAATGATGCATCATCTTGCCGTTCCTTGGAGGTGTAAATTTATGAAACTTTTTTTTTTGTTATTTGCTTTGCTAGTCAAAGCAGATTATATCAACTTATAAATCACAACACTATAAAATATGGGCCAATATTAACACTACTTTATAAATGTTTTATGTGCTGACAAGAGAGCTTCAAAGTAGGAAATTTGGATTTTGTTTATTTCATTTTTTACCTTTTCATACTATTCTTTGCATATTTTAGGGAAGATTAAAACATTTTAGTCTGAAAAACTTAAGAAGTAGTTAATAATAATAAAAAGTCCAAAAACATGCATGTTTAGGCTGCCTTCAGGCCCAGGCCTCTCTTGAAAAAGAGATCTGTGATCTCAATGGGATTTGTCTGGTAAATAATGGTTAATAAAATAATAAAATACAATTGTGTTTAATTCTGAACATCTTTTATAAAGTTGGCAATTTAATCAGAAACAAAAACAATCAAATTTCTAAGAAAAAAGTGCAAATTATATGTGCTATTTTTAGAACATTTCATTTCTTATTTTAGACCATTTTCAACCTGAAATCTGACTGACAGTTGTCTCTGATTTTTCTCTGCCACATAAACGAGATTCCAAATTTCTCACAGCCTAATTAATTTTCACAACACTGCAACTCGGAAACTTTAAAGCCAAACAGTGAAAACATGCAGCAAACAATGGCTGAGCTGTTGCCTCCAGGTTTTGGTGGGTGTTCAGATGATAACAAGGACACACTGAGGTTGTGAGAGCCTTGAGTGACAAGTCTCTGTTCCCATTAGACAGAAATCTAAAGCATCTTTTATTAATCCAGTCAAAAACCTCTGGTCGACTGACTGATTCTCTGACTAACTGGGGCAGCTACAACATATGAAAGCTATTGCTGCAATCACACCAAACCAGATCATCAGAACTTTTTGAGCCAGGAAATCTCAGGCATATGTTACAAAGAGTATGATATTTATAAATATAGGAATATTTGGTTTCATGTCACAACTTATCATATTGCTTTGTAATTGCTTTTTTTAAATAACTATGCTACATAATTCACAGTTTTTTGCTTAATTTAGAGAAACAAAGATAAAACAGCTGACAGACAGAAGGT
>JAOXNZ010000166.1:7893675-7905115 GCA_028566095.1 Kryptolebias brasiliensis
CTCTTATTTATTATTACTACAATCCTATAATTTCTTATTATTACAGGTACAATTAACAATCTACAACTATCAACTATCAATAAAATACAGAAACTAAATATTTTGTATATTTAATTAGAATATGCCTTTTCAATGAGAATGACAAAGTAAGGATAAAACAACTGGATTTTAGAACTCAAGAAATAGAAAAATTCCTTTGTAGCATATATTCGTCAGTAAATGTTCAGTTACTGTAACATTTACTGAAGTCTGAATGCTCTATATCCATTTTTTTTTTAGCACTAATAAAATAAAGGCCTAGCATCCCTTGAAGGAATACTGCACTCATGATAGCAGAAACAGACACAGGCAAAAACATTGTTGCCTTTCGGCAGCGGGTGATAATAATATGATGCAACAAGACAGGTTGTTGGCATATGTAGAGGTGACCGTTTGTTTCTGATCAGCAAGGCACACTGGGAGCCCGAAAGCAAACAGGCAGAAGCTCCAGATATTGTTAATCACAGTTTTGCTGTTCCCATGCTCTAGGCTTTGACAAAGTCTGGTGGAAATAGACATTGTGCCTTTTTAAAAATTATTTATATTTTCTATTGCTCTGAAGGGTTTTTCCACCCCATTAGTGCTCTCTGCTGAGCTGTTCACCCAGGTCCACTAATACAGTACAGTGCTGTGATGCACCAGCTGGCATAAACATCACTTTCTACAGTAAAAGTGAACACATAGGCAAATTAGAGGCCCCAAATGATGTGGGTAGTGCTGTACTGTGTGGTTTTATAGGATGTGCTGGTGGTGGATGGAGGGGTGGGCACTTAGTTCATGAGATCCATAAGAGGCACAAAGTATGAGACTCAGAGATAAAGTTTTCCAAGCTGATTTGTATATTAGATTGCAATTTCCACAGCATTCTCAAGAACTATGAACCCTAAAAATATAAGTGTCACGATCTTAAGACAACTGAGTATTCTTACAGGCAAGGTTTTTTTCTTCCAATTCATCCAGTCACTGGTTACAATGGGCAAACCTGCTGTCAAACCTTTTTTAAAAATTCTTGTCGATTTCTTGTTTTTTTTTGCAAACAGTCTGCATAAATAAATGATTTTAGGCCATTTTTAAACTAGCATTTAGTCTTTCATTTGTATTGGCAGCAGTATTCCTCAGAAAAATTTAAATAAAATTGACAAACCTATTTTAAACAAAAAGAGATATTTGTAAAATATAGATTAAAAACAGAATCTTATTTGTTATTTACCCACACAATATTTCATATAATGTCAACCCTCCGTCTTTACTTCCTGTAAACTCTTGGAATGCTGATTTTACCAATCTGTTGCAAATCAATTTAAACAGCAGTCACATGTTACACTAGATGTTCATTTGAGATTACACATATTTCCAAGTTTATATTTGATATGGTATATTAATTTGATGATAGCAAAAAAACAGTAATTATTGGTAGGATACATTTTGAAATGTATTACATTTGATGACACACAGCAAACATGGAAAGAAATATCAGCCAACTCAGCATCTCTGTTGCACTAAATTCAAGTATGAATGAGTCACTCTACTCATGAGTCTCAAATCAGCAGCAGTAAGAAGTTTCTTACAGCAGGCGTAAAGAACCTTTTTATCCTAACCGCTCAGCAACAAGCAGACAAACAAAACACCTGACATAATTGTAAACAAACTCAAACACACAAGAAAATTATAAAAAATAAAAAAAACTAAAGAAAATTTCCAGTTTTGGAAAAATCTTTTTTACCTTAAAACTTTAAAGTTAACCCTTAAACAAAATGTTTATTTTTAATTCTTCTAAGAATATTGCACCATCTATATCAAAAAAGTAATCTTTCACACAAAAACCAGTTAGCATCCTGCAGCCTCCAGCAGACTGACTTTCAGAGCTACAGTTAGTCTTTCTAAACTGCATCAGTCACTTTGTACAAAACATTTTTTGGTAAACTTTAAAGGTGCAATGATGAAGACCTACACATTAGTGTGAATAAAAATGTAGTCTTTACACTTAGGTTTAGTTCTTCATATAAAAACCAGTGTGGAGATTGCTCCACAGAGGTCATAAATAAAACAGTAATAAAGTATAGAAGCATTGACCTTGTGTTGCAAACATGTTCAGATGACTCTGGTCTTGGCAAAGCCTCAGCTGGCCGAGCAGAGGAAAAGTAACTATACGCCTGACTCACCACTTTGAAGTCTTCAGCTCTACATTCAGAGCCTCTGTAGGAGCAGGAGAGCAACATGTCCCTGATGTCGTGGCCCGTTCGGTCATAGAATTCACGCATGTTGAAAGGGCGAGGCTTGTAGCTGTCAAAATCAGCCTTCTCCTTCAGGATCTGCAGGACGTTTTCCTCAACCAAATGTGGATCCCGGATCTCGTACCTGGACATGAAGATACTGCATTTAATTATTCATAATGTAAAAAAAAACAATCATAAGCAGAAATAAAAAATATATCAGTTACAACTGTGAATAATAATGAAGCCACTTTTAGTTAAATGATTGAATGACAATGTTGTAATTTAAAGCACATAACTTAAAATTATTTTGGTGCATTTAGTAAATTATTATTATTATTATTTAGAAAGTGACTCACACAATCAGTTCAAGCAGGTAACAAAAGTGCAGCCAATTCCAAGTGACATGTTTATCTTTTGAAGAACTTGCTCAAAAACACAAAGTCCAGTCAAATGCAAGTCAAACAGTCAATTTTCTCACATCAAAAAACCAAACTAAAGTCATCAGTAACAGGAACAGTAGCAGGAATAATAAGAGTGGACATTCTGCAGGAAAATATGACCTGATGAGCTTCTGACAACATGCAAAGACCAGGGTGTCTGTGGAGGACAACAGCAGCAGCAAGAGATTTCTCATAGTAAACAAAGACTAAATAGAAGAAAATATTTGCCATGTTATTCAGTCTATAATATAATTGTGGTTAGGTGCAGCAGCAGAAGTTTCATGTAGAAACCTTGACAACCTCCTTCGTGGTATATTCAGAATGGGGATTTTGCACAGAATGAAAACGTTTATTTAGACAAACAAGTGTTAAATCAGAGGAAAATCTTTTATGTTGTATTTAGTACAACTTATTATTGTAAACACACAACCAGTTAAACATGAACAGTGACTTTATTCTGTTTTTATTTCAGACCAACATGTGCAAAAAATGATTCATTTCTTTATCACATCATACAACAAACTGAAGACAAGAGCAAAATCACTAAGGGAAGACATTTTTGATATTCCTCATCCTGGAAACTCCCATCAACCTCCAACACCTGCTCACAGTCATTCACAAAAACAAATTAACCTCAATTAACTAGAATGGTCCATAGATGACCCCACAGGAGCAATGACCCATCAGTGGTACATGCATTCAAATTACAAGGAGCGAAAATTAAGTTCTGCTGAAAGAAACTTGAGCAGATCATTTTTTAGAACCCATAGAGTTAAAAATACAACTAAGGATTGGTCTAAATTAACATTATTCATTTTAAATTTAAGTCTTGAATAAAAATGTAATGTAAAGTAGGGACAATAATTACATTAAATATTCAGTACATCAGTACTGTAATTATTTTGGATGCGCAACTCACTTGCAAACACCAATGGCACTGTCTCATAGCAGAGAATCTAAAATTAGAATCAGAGACAAAGGCATACCCTTCTGCTCTGACAATAAATCTGTGAATGAATTTGTTGATGGTGACAGTGGAGTTGTTTCTCATTGATATGGGCATTATTTCAAACTATAATTGGTGGTAAAACTTAATGAATGGTCAAGATCTGTCTTGGCTCAGGAACAAAAATTTGTCCCTTGATGGTAACGATAATAAAAACTGGAATGTATGAATAATAAAATAAATACATTTTCCTTTAATTCGTTCGAGAGCCGTAATATATTCAACTGCAGATGTGATTTAATTTATAGATATTAAAATGTTTCACTTTAGCTAACGTATTTTGTCCCATTAAGGTCCCCATAATCAGCATCACCAACAATGTCAAACTTCAAGTATGACATAAAAACATATTTACATAATAATTCTACTTGATAACAATGTTTGTTTTAATTTTAATTTAAACATTCATTAAAGTCAAACTTGTGTCTGTTTTATGTCTATTATTAATACAAAAAAAGGAAGTGAAAGTGGCTGCTATAAAAAAAGAAAGCGCAGGTAAATATTTTACTTTATAATTGTATATTAACCAAGTAAAGGTTATTCAAAAGCTCCTAGTTTGGTTTGTTGTTAAAAACATGATCAAGTAGAACATGTGCACTTTCATTTGCACGGGTCTGAAGTGCCTTTTCATGTTTTTTTCTTTCTTGTTTCACCTGCATTTGTGTTTCATTTAGTTTATTTTGTTACAGGTCCTTGATCACTGGGCCATACAGACCTATGAGAGCAGCTGCTTGGTTCAAAATTAAAAGTTTACAACATTTAATTTCATTCAGACCAGAAGTCAACCTATACATTTTCTTTAAAGCCAATGCCAATATGCTGGTAGATGCCAATATCAATCTTTAGAAGTCAAGGTACCTGATGCTTAATATACAGTACCATTTTTTTAAAATCTGGCTAATATGTATTTTTCTTTTAACAAAAATACAACATAATTGCCTAACTTTTTTTTTTTTTTTTTTTGTTTTGTTTTCTCTACCGTCTTGTAGGAATGCCACACTTAAAAAAATTCACTTCATCAACTTTAAACTATACCAGCAGCCTTTATCCAATGACAAATCTGTTGTAATTTCTGTGACTTAAACATGAATAATTGCATTTATAACTGAAATGATTAGGAGTGTTTGGAAAAGCAAAACTGTGGTACTGAAAAAAAGAAGTCAATTTAAATCACACAGGCATCTCGTCACTGGAAAAGTTTAAAAGGTTGCTATGAAATCACAGCTGAAAACAAATCCAAATCTCTCACTCACATTAGGACTACATCACTACACTGTCACGCTTTAATAAGAAGCTACAGCTTGTTGTGGTATATTCTGAACGTAATTGAATTGTATCCCAAGTTTCTGTCTTATAAGCAACACAAAGCTGCCAGGAGAGCACTTAAGAAGCCCTGCTCACATCCCCGAGTCAGGAGGCTTTAGTTGAAGCGCATACAATCACAATAATATGGGTAGATTTTTAATATTGCCCTGCCACTACTCCCTAAAGCAATCACTGCAAACTCTCTGTGTATGGGTGGGGGAGACTAAATTGGATTATGGGCCACAAGCACTTTAATTTTCTTGTGGGGACTAAAAGGAATGAAGGAGCATCTGCAACACTTCGCCACCTCATGAGAAAAGACTGGGTACTGCTTTTCAGAGTAAACTGACGGTGAGATTATAGTCAGAAAAAATACACCCTTCCTCTCATTTTACTAGTTTTTGGTAACACTTCAGGCAGGGAGACAACAATCAACACATTGTGATATGATCTCAGGTAATTATCCTATTAGTGGTAAATTAACTTGTTCACTAACAAGGATTGCATTGTGTTTGTGGTGTCCTTGAACATGAAAACAGCAATAAATCTTGCCTGCTGAACTCTGATAATCACATATTACGGATTCCGTGGCTGGCTGTGACATAGTTATTATACCACTTTGGACAAGGTCATAGAAATGCAAACGAGGACCACCATGAAGGGAACCAAGTCCAAACAAGCCTCTGTGACATTAATGAGCAATTACACAAACCAAAGATGCAAAACACAGTAAAACATGCGGCCAATTTTCGAGATGAATCACATTTGTTATCATTACTAATGTTTGCCTCAGATGTCTGTCCTTTTTTCCCCTCTTCCCTGTAGAACACAATTACAATAAACTATTAATCCAAATGAACTCAGATAATAAAAACAAGCTTTTGAAGGGACATTTGCTGAGTATGTTCTCTGCATGATGATCTGTTCTCCCCATGTTTTCTCAAGGACTTTTTACAACAATCAAATTCAGACAAGGACCCATGATCTTGCTGAAACAGATCATACTGAAAAGCTTTCAAGCATTTAATATTGTAGCATTTTATTCCTACGGGAGTTTAGGGTATGTGTGCAAGCTCAGAAAACAGGCTCAAGCTGGTGACCAACGTAAGCAGAAGACTTGCCTCTGTGACTTTCATGAGCTGATCTAGCACTTCTTAGCGGGACACACCACATTATGAACACCTCCTCCAAAATGACCTTTCTTTTCTTAATTATCTTATAATTGCTTTTGCGACATAATCAAAATAAAACTGAGCAATTTACTCGTAATGTTCTGCACTGCCAAGTGTGACTTCAACCTGCAAATATGCATTGGGAAACTGATTGTTTTTCCACCCCTGTTTTCTTTATAGCGATATTGCTAGCTTGGAGTAAGTTAAGGTAACATTTCTAATGGCTCAGCTACAAACTTCATAATGGCCAAGATAGTATGGAAATAGTGGCAGTTATCTGATGTATCCAGCAAAGTCACTGATGAAATCAAAAGCCAACAAAAACACACGACTTGCTGTTTTTATCCAAGCCCTCAAGTCCCACTGCGAGGTCAAGATGTTAAAGAACAGCAGAATTTACATCTCTCTATTTTCTTTACTCGCTTTTCCGTTCAGGGTCATGAAAGGGTTGGTGCCTATCTCCAGCAGTCACTGTGTAAGAGACAGGGGACACCCTGGACAGGTCGCAGGTCCATCACAGGGCCACACAGAGACAAACTAGAAAAATAACTATTAACACTCTCACTCACACCTAATGACAATTTAGAGTTAGAATGTACATCTATAATGTAAATAAAAATGTTCCAATTTCTTTATTTGTTTTGTCTCCACAGTCACAGAAAAACATGGTAAGAATAGCAAACACCCCAAAAAGCAAAAACACAGCATAATGTTCACTTTATTTAACTATAGCACAGTCTGAGTTATTTAAATTATATTTTTTTATTACAAAGTCTTCATAAAATACTTACTTTTTAAGTATACAATCACAAAATACCCCCTAAAGGTGCATAAAGGATGTTAATTATTATGAAGAATGTCTTTTTTATGCCTGAGAACATATTTTGGTGAAGTGAGAACCAACTTCCAAAGAACAAAACCCAGCTGTTTTGGGTTTCCTGGATTTAAAAACATCTCATTTATTTTAGTTAAAATCTGTAGAAGAAAGTTCAGAGTAGAAGATAATTACACCTTCTTATCTTTATCTCTTGATAACTTTAACCTAAAATAATTCTGCATTTAGAGTGCCTCATAAGTAGGAGATTCAAGCTTTTTGAGGGCCTTTTTTTAATGTTCTTTCACATTTTACTTAAAAATATCTAACAACTGTTTTGGTATTTATCTTGTGATTTTGAACAAGGATAGAAAATCTGACTTTTTTAGTTTACAACTAATGTATTTTTTATTACTTTTTGGATCAATGATTTTTCCCAGTGGGTGAATGGAAATTCAATAACCAGTAACTGCAATAAAATGTGCCTGGGGTTTATTTGGTCCACGTGTGGTGGAGGAATTACTAAAAAAGTTTATATCTGCCGTATGGTGTTTTAATAACCTGGTCCACTTACACCATACAAGACTCTGCACATAACATGAGCATAATTCAACCTTAATGCCTTCATTATTTATGAGTGAACTGCAAACATAAGGAAATTAAAATTGAAGTTGTTTTTCTAACAGTTTGATGAGTGCTTGTTACAACTCTGTGTTGTTTGTGTGTGTGTGTGGGGGGGGGGGCATGTGCTGTAGTAGTCTGTCAAGCTGAATATGAAATTGTCTCTGAGAGGTATTGATTGTAATTTGTCTGCATTCAAGCAATTTAAAAGTTACATCTTGCATAGCATGGGGAAGAGGTGTGGACATGTTTCAAACTTAAATTCTTTAAATCAGCAGCAAAGAAGATAGCTCAAAAGATAGTGTTTAAGGGCTTTGATACTTTCGTCCTTTTGTGTTCTGACCAAAAAATATTGCAAACCATCAATTAGGACTTCGAAAAACTTGTGCTTCAGGGACATAATTGGTCTCTTTTAGAGTAATAAAATCAACACCACTGTGCTAGGCTCTTTTAACCACTGTGCTTGCAATGCTCTGATGCTGGGTGAGGAAATACATCATCAACAATCCTCTAAAGTGTGCACCATACCTATTTATCTATCTATTTGTCTCTTTCTATTAGCCTTTAGAATTTCTTATACCATACAAGACTTAGCATCAAACACTTTGAAGTAAATAAGAAATCAATCCCGTGAACAGTAAGGCAATAACACTGGGCAAACATCTGAACTCAAAAGGTATGTTGTAGTACTTATAACACAGTAGATACAAATACCCTGTAGGTAATGGCAATTTTTTCCACAACTTGTGCAATGCTGTGATGAATATGTAGTGCGAGAGTTTACTTCCATGAACCATTTAACCTCATCTCTGATCGGTAGAAATTTCTCATTTCTCTTTAAAGCTTTTGTATTGAAAGCACTGAGCTTGGTTTCAAATTCATGGGTTCAAGTTTAGATATTAACATGAAACCATGACTTTTTTTAATCTATGAATCTAAAATAAGCGTCATGCTTGAACAGAGCCTTGGTCTGTGCAAACTGTATACACACATTAGATTCAGGCTGGAGTTTACATTTTAGGTGTCTTGACAAAATTGGTTGTATTGAATAATGCTTTATCTCACTACCTTGGGAAATACTCAATCTCGATCACTCAAAATAATTAACACCTTGATCTTAATATGTGTTGTGCTTCTTAGACACAAGAGAAATACCAGCCAACAATCTGGACCTTGGCATCTTTTAAGAAAATGTAACATGAACTTCTCTCTGAGCAAGCAAAAAGAAAAAGTAAGTCCCCTAAAAGCCAAAAAACAGAGGGGGCAAGAAACAATGAGGGAGATGAGAGTGTTAATCAGTGGGACAACTCTGTAGCTTAACAAACAGCACTAATTACACAGGGATAAAGACGTTCATCACACAGCTTACGAGACACAAGTTAATTGCCTCCGCTTGTAGTCCCCTCCCCCCTACCTAAAGTCAGCTCATCAAAGTCACTTGGAGTGGCTACTTTCATATTTTCTCTTTTTTGAGCATGTTTTTTAAAAACATTTTTTTCAAGTACATCTTGTTCTTCATTGTGTTCTGACACAAAATCTGCCTGAATCTGTACTAACACATAGAAAGGGATGGATGACTGTGTTATTTGCCATTAAAGCAGACAGTTCAACAGACAAGCAAAATCCATGTTAGATGTAGGAACACAGGTTGAAATCTTATACCATACTATAGAAAGAATGTATGCTGCAGCCTAAAGAAATGGAATATATTACTTTACTGCAAGGTTATCACCAGGACAGATGAGTGAATAGAGGTCATACACAAACAATATTGAGGATGAACATGGGAGATTGGATATACCTCAGTCAAGCATGTACACCATGAACAGATACACTGCGCCTTGAAAAGCAGGGCTGTGTGGATCAATATGTCTAAAATAAATGGAGTGATGTATTCAAGTTGCTGTTTACATGTGCTAGTTTGTAGTAGATATTTCTTTTTTTGGCATAAGAAATGCCTACTTTGGTCTGCATGTGCATTTTGTGTAAATTGCATAGCTCTGTGCTGTTCTCTTCTAGTGAACATGATCAGAATAAGATGTGCAGCACAGAAAAAAAAGTGAAGATATTCAAACTCAAAACTTTCAGCATGAGGCAGTGAGCTTTCCAGAGCTGCCAAAGGACTAAATGATCAAAGCACAGCAGAGAGCAACGAGTGTACATGGAGGGGATGGCAGTCGAATCACACACATCTTTCCACACTCTGTCAGCAGGGAATTTAAAAAAAAAAATACTGTAGCCATCTTCTTGATCTAATATTGAACTACATGAATCATGTGAATGGTAAAATGATGAAATGCAGCAATGTTATTTTCATTATTTTCCATGGATCAGTTAGAAATAGTTCATTGATCACCTGTTACCTGAAGGAATAATTTGATCAGGGGTACATTTATTTTAAGATTCTCATTAAACACTGTCAACATATTTCAGCAAGTGTAACAATTCCATAAACATAGGAATTATTATGCAGTGCTGATTTCAGATGACATGATTTGTAATACCGCTGCATTAACTCTAATGCTCTAATTTGCTGTCCGTGCTACTTTCAGTGGCCACCTTTCATGCATGACCCTCTATCTTCCTCGGTTATGTCAGGCTAAGGGCAGCACAGGTCATATTTTCTGAGAGCCTTTAAAAGGTTTTCCAAGCTTTGTATGTTATTTTGCACATCTCCCTGTGGCCTCATGGTGACAATCAAGTCAGGCAGCTGTTAACACTGCTTTGCACTTCTGTGTGGCATGCAAGGTTTTACCCCAAGACAATTCAAACACCACAGGTGAATCAAGCTTGTTTTGCATTCAGCAAAAGGACTGAAGTCCAAAATGAGATTTTGTGTAAGTTCAAAGTTAAGTGGTACCTTTATGCTGTTGCTGCTGCCAGGCCTGACAAGTAAGGCATCAACACTAATGCCTCATACAGGAGACAAAGCTTTTTGCCAGTTGGCTCAAAGAGTTAAAGTGATCAGAGTACTTTATTACAGGAAAGAGTTGTTCATTTTATGATAAAAGTAACACACTATTAGGTTTCATAAGCTACGTTCCCACTGCAGGGCTTCATGCTCAATTCTGATTTTTTTTTTTTGCTGAGATCCAATTTTTTCTGTGTGTTCACATTATAATTTAAATGCGACTGCCATCAGACTCCAGTGTGAACAGTCTATGGCCCTGAAGCGACCTGTGTGCACAGCAGAAGACATTTCATCACACACAGCACATTGTGTTTATGGAAGTAAATATGAATGCTACACTTCTCAGCATTTGTGTATCAATTCAGATGTTGTGCAATCAAAGTCAACAAAATTATTATCAGCCATGCTTGTTTAGTCCAGTGTTTACATTTGAGCTTGCTGCTTTCTGTCTACTTTGCACAGAATTGCACTTCTGGAATGGGAGCAATGTGAAATTAGAGGAGAAAAACATACTCATCTATCGATCCCTTCACACTTGTATCATATGCTGGTCTAGATTCTCAGTCATCCAGGACATGACAAATTCAAAAAGTTTTAAAAACAACAAAGACTTTCTATTTTCTATCTGGGAAGCTTTATTAATTCAGAACTGAAAGAGTGTGGAGATCCAAGCTTTAAACTGCATGACGTTGGTATCATCCATCCCTTTTCTTTACCCGCTTTTTCCATTCCGGGTCGCAGGGAGCCGATGCCTATCTCCAGCAGTCACTGTGCGAGAGGCAGGGGACACAGGTCGCAAGTCCATCACAGGGCCACATAGAGACAAACAACCATTCACCCTCTCACTCACACCTAGGGACAATTTTAAGAGTTACCAATGAACCTAACATGCCTGTTTTTGGTCTGTGGGAGGAAA
>JAOXNZ010000166.1:7934525-7949598 GCA_028566095.1 Kryptolebias brasiliensis
TTTCTTTTTGGGTTTTTTGTCTGCCATGTTTGTCCCCCCCCCCCCCAGCCCCCCACCCACACCCACACACCCCATCCAGCCACAGTGAAGGCTTCTGGATTCTGTCAACAGCTCTGTCAGCTTTGAGGGAGTGAGATGAGGTCTTTTCTCATTAGGGTACCTGCACATTCTGCTTGGCAGGCTCAGGAGGACTTTAAGTTGGAAACTTAAACAGGGAGGTCTGAGTGAAAAATAATTGTTTTAATATCTAAAAAGAAACTGCAAAACATTTTTATAAATCAAGACTTGCCAAATTATTTCTAATAAATGCAGAATAAGTAAAACCACATACATGTGCATGTAAAAGTGTGAAGTCAAACAATTTACCACAACTGAGCTAAACTCAATACTTTTACTACATGTCTGCGTTTCGTAGGGTATTTTCACAACACACTTCAAATTCAATAGCAGAACAGTGTTGTAGCCTTCACTCATCTTATTATTCAATCCACACAATTAAGTTCATCTTGGGCAAAACCATACAATAGTTTATACCACTATTACAGCTTTGTGAGAGCTTTAATGTTCCATATACATCCCTCTGCTGATCAGGTAAATAAATCTGTTGGGAAATGTAGATCAGAAACATTGTGGAACTGGTCAGGAAGTAGGCAGTGGCAAATTATCTCTATTCAGTAGGTGTGAGTCAGTGACAGCAAAAGCTGTGTCCCTATGGGGATGTGGCCATATGGTAGTGGTAATGATCTACATCCTGCTGTGGATACCTGTCATATTGTCCTGTTGTTAACACAGATCTTATGTAAATGTAGGCTCAGTGGACCGCTAAATTTATGTCAAGTTAGTAGAGCATTCTGATTAGGCCAACTCTGCTCAGAGTGTGACTGGATTTTCATTCATTAAATACTTCATCCTGTTGGGGGTTCAATGGGCTGGAGCCTTTCTGTCCCCAGACGAGAAGCAGGGTAAACTTTAGTCCATCACAAGAAAATATGAGACAATGATGCATGCTCACACTCACTTCTATGGATCCATCGGTTAATCTAACTTTGCGCTTTTTAAGACTGTGGTAGGAAATTGGAGAAAACTTGAGGGTTTCTATGCAAACTCTGCAAAGAAAAGCATGAATATTAAAACCAAAGATCTTGATTTGAGGTGAAGTGCTAATCACCACACCACAAAGTCATTCCATTCATATTTCTTCCTAACATCATGAATGTTAAATTTTCATAAAATTTGTTAGAATAGTTATACATTGACTTATAACATGTTTTGCATCATATATCCTCTAAACACAAACAATCTAATCAGAACAACACAGTAAAGTATTTTTGGAGGTATTTTGAAGTTGTTGCTTAAGTGTTTTTTAATTTTACCATCCAACAAAATGCCATCTTTGACATAAATATATTTGCAAAACTGTTATAGAACCTTTGGCTTTGGTTTTGTGCAACTGGAGCAGTGCATTCAAACTTGGGGCTGCAACTCTCCAACTTTTACTTTTACAAGGAATCTATAAACATGCAGAGGCAAATAGCAACAAGCTGTTTCTATGGGACTTTCAGTCAATAAGGTTGAGGATGCAGCTCACATGGCTAAGCTTTGAGAGACAGAAGGACATTAGTTACATTAGTATGAGGGGTCTCACTAGAGTGGCAGTATGCTAAATGTCACATGAATATGATTGGACATTACTACTTGTACAGATGTGAGGGTGAAGTTATGTTTAAATACAAAGAGAGCTGTCAGTTAGAGCTTATCTGTTCATAATTTCATTGGACTGATTACCTGAAAGAAAGCAATGTACTTTTAGTAATAACTGAGCAAAATATCTGTTTATGAAGACTATGCACATGGCTGAAAGCTCCAGAAAAAGTGACTATGCACATTTTAAACCAAGACAGTTATAACATTAAGAAAGTTGATTTTTAGTGTCTGACTTTGTACTGACCTGTAATAATAATACACAATATACAAGGTGAATGATTCATTACCTTTTTTTTAAAGTAATGAATTGTATTGTGATTTATATTGTCAAGTATTGTGAATTGTTAGGGTTAAGGTTAAGGGTTAGGATATGCAAATATTCAGTAATCTCTGCACATCATTTTGAGACATTCACTCAATATTAGAAAACTAATTAGAGATTATTATACAGTCAATCAGCACAGACCTAATAGATAACAGAATTTTTTTTACAGCCCTCACACTGGTGGAATTAAATCAAAAGGTCACTGTTTCTCTTGGAAGTCATGAGCCATGTTTCAGTGAGAAACAGACCCCCACCCCTACCCCCACCCTTTAGACCAATTAAAAACATTTAACAGTTTCTCTGCTTGATTAATTAGAGTCTAGTGATGAAAAGCCTCACAATGCAACACACTGTTAAGGGAAGGTTGCTGTAAACACAAACCCTGGCTAAATATCTGTAAATCCATCTCACATGCTGCAGCTGTTTGATACAGTTACAAAAAAAGAAGGGAGTTTTCTTTCTGACACAGGAGTCTCCACAGGAGAGATTTTGCTTTAGTAAATCATTTTTCCGACTTCTGTTTAGATGCTTAAATCACCACTGGCTTCAGAGGATTAAAGGGAAACAAGCTTTAAAATTGCTGATTCTGTTTTGGCTCTGCATCAAAAATTGCTGTGATCTCCCTGTGCTTTGGAATTAAGTTGCCAAGAAACTGCAGGTCTTTTTAGTAAAGGAAAAAATAAAAGCTTTTATTTATTCTCAGTGGGAAAATTGCTAAACTATTTTACTGTCATGATAAAGCCTTTGATATTTCATAGGATAAGAGCATGTTTTTTTCTACTCGCAAATGTCTCTTGCTTACTGTGTCTTAAAAGTATAGCATACTTACAAAGTTTTATGAGCAGTTACAACCAAGAGAACCAAGAGAGATGGTCTTTACCTTTTGTTGTTTTCTTTTTGCTGTTTGTTGGCCAGGTTGTTTTTAAAAATGAGAATTTGTTCTCAACTGACTAACCTGGGTCTTGTTATTATCTTATTATATAACTGTAATATTGGCACTTTCACAAATATTTGGTCTTGAAATCACAGAAAAATAATACTGAACGTTAACAAGATCCAGTCTGTGGAATCCCAATTTTCTATTTGATGAAAACATAAAAAGATCAAACAAATTGAGGTAATGTCTGAGAAATTACAATTTATCATTAGTGTGAAATAATAAATTATTTTACATTAACTCAATATTTTACTCTTTTAGCCTATTGGTGGAAATAAAGTTATTCTTCATTGATCATTCACGACACCATTAAATTAGTTATTTATGTATTGAATTTTCATCTGTTCCAAAGCTGTTGACAAACCTAACATTTAGACATTATAACCCTTACAGCTGTTACTGCAACAAAAATATTCAGTCTTTAATAATCCGACTTGGTCTCTCTCTTGGTCTTTATTATGAATATTAGCTTTACCTCATCTTCTCCAAAAAGTGTCCTTGAGAACATAAACAGCATCATTAATTTGTTAAAGAAATGCCATTCTGTCATTCATCCAAAAATCACATTAACATTATTATTATGGTTTGCTTAATTCCACCTGGTTTTAATGTTCTGGCCTGGGTTCAAATCATTCACAAACATAAATCTAATCAAAGTGATTAGATCCATTTTATTTTGTCCCGGACATGTCCTTAGTGTAATATAATTATTGTGGAAAACAATTTATTGCAATCTACTCTTCAAAAAGCACAGATTGATACGCAACTCAGTGACTGAGTTTCTAGAAGGTGGTCTGGTCAACAGATTGTTGATTTTGTATGTTGTTGTAAAATGAAGAGCACCAAGTCATCAGTAGCCTTGTCTAGAAGTTGTAGGTGATGAATTTCTAAACTGGAAAATCTGCAGGTTGTATTGCTTTACCATGCAGAAAAAAAAAGAACTTTAGCAAACAAAAATTCCTAATTTCAAGTTGTGCAGCCATATTACATGGTGGTATCTTTGCCATGGGGGTCTGCTGAAATGACAGTCATTTCTTTCAGTGTTAGGTCAGTCTTAATACAATTTTTGATGCTCAGTAAAGCTCTTTTCTGCACTGTGATAGGATTTTTTTTTTTTTTTTTTTGGTGAGGCCACAGTGCCACCTAATGGAATTAGAGAAAGCTGAAACACATGCAGACTAACAGCAGGCAGCTGGGGACTACTTTACTTGTCTCCAACTCAGCTTTAATTAGCTGCATGTGCCAGGTCAGTGTAAAAAGAACATGTCAACAGTAATTAACCCTGCATTTAAATACAGTGTTGCCAAGAACAAGTGTGTTAGAATGAACGAACCTGGACTCAGAGAAGCAACTGCCTCTTCAGTCAAAACTGAATGTTTTTATTCAGTTGGCTTGCCTAAAATATAATAATTATGCAAATGCACTTTTACTCTAATGACATTTAAAACAGTTCAATAACGAGCATCTCTCCCACTGCTTCATTGTAGATTCCAAATTTCAGGTCAAGTATTGAGAAACTATAATTAGTCCAAATATAATCAAACTGCAGATGGCAGATTTAGTATAATGCATAAATTTGAAACATTTTACAATATGTTTTTGTTTATATGCAGTTAAAATGGCACTTCAGGTATTTGGTAATCCAGACTAAATATTTTTATTTGAATAACATGGCATATAGAATACACACTCAAATAAGTTTGTGGAATCCTGAACATTTAATTTCCCTTTTAATAAGAAACTGAATCTATATATTTTTTTAAACCACATACTGTTTCTAAAAAGGCAAGGAGAAAAATAGAAGAACATATTAAAAAGTGCAGTTGAAAGACTGCAAATAACCTTTTAAAATGATATGTGTGTAGGTTTTAATTATCAAAAACTTTTAATCTAAATGAAACATCAGATCATAAACAATGTAGCCAGGTTTATAATGCATTTTAGCAGCACTGGTTTGAAAACTTTGTTTGGTTTAAAACACTGAAATTTTCATTAGGTGCAAAAATTACCTATATATACACCTATCTTGTTTTTTTTTATGTGTTTTGTGATGGATAATCATTTGACAGTACTTTCTTTTTCACTGATGTTTTGATTTGCTACACACTGCATATGTAGCAAATGTATACATTTACTTAGTATACGTTGTCTTTACTACTTATTTTCTGTAAACCTTTAAATTCCTATAGTCATTACACCATGCCCTCAATGGTGTCCAGCTTCTGAGGTCGCCCAGCTTCACCGTACTGCCTTTCCTGCAGCTTCCAGTCTTGTTGGTAATCTCTGAGCACCTTCACCACTTCTTCATGTCCAAACTGCATAGCATCATCGACTGGAAGGTTCCCCCACCTAAATGTGATTCAGTCCACAACAATATACTTTAGTAAACACATTTTAAAGAAGTAAATTGTAGTAAAAATGCATTGACCAGTACAAATGCACAAGGATAAGGATCAGTGGAAAAAAGAAAATACAGCTTCAAAGAGGTCATCAGATGTCATTCTAACCTGTCTTGTACAAATGGGTTAACTTTGCAGGTTTCAGTGAGGAACTTCACCACATCTATGTGACCTGAAGTTAAACAGATAGAGCAAAATGGAGTTTTAAATTGATGACAGTCAATACAACTAATCTTGATTTGCTGCCAAAAAGCAATTCAACATAAGTACTTACAGTATGACAAACTGGGAATGGAGACAGTAACATAATGCATTAATTAATCTAGCTTACAATTAAGTTTTATAAATGAAGAGCTTTTTAAAAAAAAAATGGAAAAAAAGGAATTTTTAACACCAATTTTTAAACACTGAAACAAATAACTTAGTAGTGCAGGTCGTCATTGTATCAGGCTCTATAAACGTTTATGAGCTAACTCATTTGTTGTTGGTATAATGTGAGCTATACAGACAGTCAGCAGTTAATCATAAAAATAATAAAATAAAATAAAAACTTCCTTTGAACTAAATTCCACTGGGAATATGAACACTAACATTTTACCAAGGTGAAGTATTTTTTCTGTCAATCAGATGAACCATGAATGACTTTTTATAGCAAATTAACAAAAACAATGCTTTAGTTAGAAAACAACTTAGTGATTAAACATAACAAACAACATACTGTCTACACGCATTGCAATTTCTATTTTGATATGTGCTAAAAGTGATCATGGGTTGCTATGCCATTCGTTGCACAATACCAATAAATAATTTCAAACCTGGACCCTGTCAGCTCTGTCATCATGCATTGTTATTATTAATAAATAAATAAAAATTTGTTGGTGTTTTTTATGGAAAACATGGTTCATTTGCTCAGCTTAAGTTCAGAAGAGCTTCTTTGTGTGATTTGTGGGTCAAAGTCTAAGTTCCAGAAAAAGAATCACTTACCATCCTATGAGATCTTAAGCAGTTATTATCTTTGTAAATGTGGAAAAAATATGGCAAATATGTTATCTTTTTTTAACTAAAGCAAATATTCACAAAGTGTGTAACATTTTACATAAGAAACAAATTTATTACATATTTCAAAGTAACCCTGTAGTTTTATTTGTTTTGTGGATTATTAATTTGAGAGTCTTACTCATAGAAACACTACTGAGATAGACTATATGAGATTAGTTAGATGAATACCAGACAGCTGAGTGCTTCATTTCCATAATAAGAAGGGATGCAAGAGATGCAGCAAAAGGTTTAAAACCCAAACCATAACCAGGTGGTCCTCACCCTCTGCTGCAGCAATATGTAGAGCAGTTCGGGAGTCATAATCTTTTAGATCCATGTCCACAGTTGAAAGGGCAAATCTGCAGCATCAATGGTTTTAACAGTTTAAAAACACCGTCAGACATTTATGAAATGCAACAAATGTGTTTGGCAAAAAAACTGCAAGATGAACTATGTAATGTCTTATTTGATATAGACCATCTTGTGTGGTAAATATGATTATGAAGGTTGGAGGTGAGGATAGTTCAGAATCAGTTCAAAAGTTAGAAAATGCACTGTACACAGCAACTGCCAAACAACTGTAATCTAGGTTAATCAGACAGGTAATTGTAAATGTAGAGGTGAAAGAACTTGTTTTTGCTACTGACAGATTGATACTGTAGGATTTTTGCAAAATTATGAATATGTAAATTTTACATTAGTGGAGTACAGACTACTGTTATCTCAAAAAATGGGGCCAAAATTAACAAAGAAAAAATTCCTATGAATGACAAACATGTGAATCATAACCTTCAAATCAGTGGAAATCTGTGCAAAAGATTTGTCAAGTCTTGTTGCTATTTGTCTGCATGATTTATCCCTCACTCAATTTGTCATTTAGATTTTTAGGCCTAATGTAAACTTCTTATGAAGGTCAAACAATGATCAGGGCTTTGTGTACCTTCTCAAGGCTGACACATCTCCACTGTAGGCGGCAAACATTAGGTTGAAAACAAACTTCTTCTGCAAATACAATACAAAATCATAAATACGGAGTCAGAAGACAATTGACAAGCAAAACAGCAGACAAACAGCTCACCCTGTCATCTCCGTCCTGCCTACGAGGGTCTTGCTTCTTTACAAAGTGCCTCAGGTTGTCATAGTTGTGAAAATTGAACTGTGAAACAAGTTCCTATAGAAGAACAATAAAAAGTCACAAGGAAAGCTTTTGTCTTGTGACATTCATGTGTTCTTGCCTCTTTTGTTTAAACTAAACTAGCCTTCTCATAAAACAGAAAGCTCTTTATGCATTACAGTTTGTTGAAATATACCATAAAGTCCAAATAGAAAAGACACAGATGGTATTTGATTTGTCACACTTGTGACAATGCCTCAACTATAATTTGTGATTTTAAGTGAGCATAAACTCATGTAGAGACTAGACCTGAGTAAACATTTGGGGCAGTTTAAATATAAAAAAATGTCATTAAAGTATGCAAAAGATTTTGTGCCCATTAAAAAATGCAGACAAATGGACTTTTAGGCTGTATGTGTTAATACGCACAAACTAAGCTATAAGAATATTTTGATGAAATAACCAAATATAAATCTGTTGTATATTGAAACATTTTTTGCATTGTCAGAAGTCAGAGAAACATTCTGCTCTTGCCTGACAGAAGTGTATTCCCCGGACGCTGTTTCCAACTCTGTCCAGAGGAGGAGACCAGCACATCACTCCCATAACATTGGGGATCACCAGCAGTATTGCACCAGATACACCAGATTTTGCAGGTAATCCCACCTGGGAGATGAGCAAGAAACTGGATGTACTATTTTCTCCGTGAGCAGAAGAGCAATATTTCTACTGTGTTAGCGAGGTTACACCCTGATGTCACTCACGTGAAAAGCCATCTGACCAGAGAAGTCATACATGCCACATGAATGCATGAGGCTCAAGGTGTCTCGCACAGCTTCGGCGCTCAGGACTCGCTCGCCTGTGATTGGACAGATCCCCCCGTTGGCCAGAGTGGCAGCCATGACACTTCCAGACTCACAGGTCACTTCAATAGAGCACAGCTGAAAGAAAAAAAGTTCACTTCACAACTGAACATACTGAAAAACTCTAATTTATTCACAGAATATACAAGAAGATAATAACTCTGTTTAATACAGCCAAAGTCACTTACTTGGAAGTAAAAATCAAGAGCATCAATCATATCTGCTCCTGGAGGAAAACACTGATGAATAAAACATGATAATCAACTTTTGCTTTGTTTTTTTTTTTTATTTTCTTTAGTTGTGATTGTAATATTATTTTTCACATGAGGAAACAGTTTTCTGTATTTTATTTTAACATAAACAGGTGATCAAAGTGAGACACAGACAGAGGACTCATTAAACTGCTTTTTAACTTTCATTAAATATCTATTGTTTCTGATTTTCTTACAGACTGATCCTTACTAAAGAAAATGTTGCAAAATTTAAAAGTAACACAAACAAACTTTAATGTGATTGCAGAAAGCTGGACATGGAGATGGGTATGTGAGTGTTTGAGTCTGCCTCAAAAGTGCTGCAACAGAAAATCAGAAGAATCATTTTAACTCAGCTTAAAAAAGTGCTGTAACAGACCTTCTTCTCTTTCATGTAGTATCCAATGGCAAAATTTCTGTCGCCTGTTTCTTTTTCTGACTGAAACCTGAGGTAGAGATGCAGCCGAGGTCAATATTAGATTATCAATAATGCAGTCAGTCGAACTGTAATTTCCCTAACACAGACACTCTTGCAGCTTGATCATGCTGAACGGACATATATAAACGTGAAACACTCTGAATAAAAACACACTCACGTAGCATTGCTGAAGCCTATATATTCTTGGCCAGCCATCTTTTTCAAAAATTCCATAAACTGAAAAACAAAACAAATTTTTGCTTTTAAAATAATGCTGCAGATTTTAGAAATTTCGGATTTTAATAAAATAAAAAAATCTGAGGTGTTACTTACATAATCAAACTTCTCTGCTTTATTTGAATGAGGCTAAAAAAAAAATCATATTTATTCGTTGTGTAAAAAATGTTGATTGTAAGTGCCAAGTTTATTTATGATTTACTACTAGTTAGAGAGTAAGGAAAAAAAACACAAATATGTTACTGATTGCATAATTTAGGATCTTGTTATCATCTTGTAAAAAAAGGTAACAAAACAAGCACCAATATCTTTAGCTAAGATAATATTTCACAGACCTGAATCACACAAAATTAGCTCATTTATTTGGTATTGTTTTAGTTTGCAAAGACAAAAATGAAAAGGAACAAAATGTATTCAGTACATTTGGATATTTTGAAATTTATCAAATACAGTTGTTTTTTATTGAGAATATAACATAATAACTAATATTTACTAACTAAAATGTTGTCTATAGACTATACTATATACAAATTTTTTCTTAAAAGTACATGGAACTATTTCCCAAGCCTTTCTTTGAAATCTCCTGTTACCACCAGTGTCAATCGTTTAATTTCCTCATGTGACCCCAAAGTACAAACACCAGCTCTGCCACTGACTTTCACTAGAAAGGAAGCAACCTATTATTTGTGCTGATTCAACTGTCAGCAGTGAAGTTTATTGGTTTACCTTAATAAGAGAGCTGATCACTATGGCTCCAGCATTTACCATGGGGTTGTGGGGCTTATCTAGGAAAGTACAATAAGATAAACACAAAGTAAAAAAAATAAGTTTTGGAAATAGAAATGGCTTTGGGGAATGGTTTTAAAGAACTAAAATTAATAAAACAAGTTACCAGACTCAGTCAACAATGTCTAAACCCTATCATCATATAGACCATAGAATTACCATTCAAATAAATACACAACTAATATAATAAATAATAGAACAAATAATAATAAAGAACTTTTGAGACCTATTTAAATATTTAAACTTTTCAAAAGCAGAATGCTGAAAAATAACAAATGAGAATCTGTTAGGTAACTTGATAATTATTACTTATTTAGGTAACAGATAACTAAAAATTGTTGTGCATTTATCCATCCACAGTCGGGAGAAATGATTTGCACTTTACAGTATTTCCAAGGAAAAATGATAAATGTTCTGCACTTATAGAGCTCCTTTAAACCACCTTCACCCACAAAGGACTTTACAACGTGCTTCTCATGCACCAATTCACACATATTTGATGGCAGCCCAGCTACCAAGACCACCGCCTTCCATCAGGATCAACATGGGCTTCAGGTCCTGACCAACAAGGGCCATTTCCACACACTGACACTATGATTGATAGAGGAATTTAAACTGAAATGAGGAGGTGACAAGGCCTTACACACCTTCCTCATCAAGTGAGAGCACATTGAACTTGAGTCCACTGGGCTCCATGCCGACATAGCTGTGGACCTTCTCAGTTCCAGACTCGTGGACAGAGACAGCATACTGCAAGGGTTTCACACACGACTGCAGGCAGAATGGCTGCTTTGTGTCGCCAACAGAGTGCCTGAAGATAAAAGATCAAAAAGGTTGTGGAGAATTAATTTTAAAATATTCCATTGAAAATACAATAGATGTACTTTAACATTCACCTAATAAATACAAACATAAGTTTAATTTTAAAAAATGGTTCACTGGTGACTCAGATACTAATTCAAATAGTGTCAGTAACTGTATTTTTTTTATTAATTGTACTTTGTAAAAATATCTTCTTGGGAGTAAATGTTTGTTAATTGAAGATCTTTAGGTGAATGATTGTTGATAACTATGGCTGTACTGATGAAATTCTAAGTGATTTTTGCATTGAAAATGATTGCAGGGTCTGCACTGAGCTATCTAAGTTCTTACAGATGCTTCTCTTATGAACCTTGTTTAATAAACCCATCTTCACACACAAAATAGTCTAAATGTCCTTCAATGATAGTGGGACAAGCAAATAAATACCATATATTTTTAAACACAATTTTTCAGACCAAACCGTCTCTCCTAACACCTCTAACACTCATATAAACCGTCAATTTTTTTAAATGCACTTCTACAACTCTGGTTTTTTTTTTTTTACATGTTTAGTACTAAGTGGTTACATCAGTTTTCTTACTGTACAGAAAACTGTAACTTGTCAGCTACAGTAAATTTATATCTTACCTTTGGCCATCAACTGTACATAAAGACACCCCCCACAGTTCAGGGCTAAATTTGGCCAGCTGGGGGATGTAGTCCGCAACCTGCAGCCACAATAAACAAGACAAAAAAAAAAAAAAGCCAGCCAAAGACTCAGATACTTTTCATGGAGGTTAACATTTGACATTTGATACTAACTTGTTTCAATGTAAGATGTAAACAAAAAAAAGGGAAAAAAGTAATACATGATATATGCAATTAAATATCAGTGAATGATATTTGTAGGGTTTTCGCATGAAAATTTTTAATTTAAAATGAGAAGTAATACACAAAACATGGCACCAGAAACCAGAAACTAAATCATCATTGTTCTGTTCTAATAAGAAGAATACTAGCAACCAAAAGATTACCTTTCCATCATTTTGCTTTTGCACTGTTTTGTAGATTTCATTTATTTTTTCTGCAAACACATCAAACTCAGGGATGATAAATTTCTTTCTGAATGCCTGGATTAGCAAAACAACATTGCCACTGACCCATCTGAAAGAAAAAACACCATGATACAGAGTTATTCAGACAATTTACAGACAGACAGACAGAAAACAAGGTGGCAGGACTAAATGAAAAGGGATTGCAGAGTTTGTTACGACAGATGGACAATAAATTACTGAGTTGTTAATCCACAATATCTATCAAGAACTTGTGTGTGTTGTTTTGGTAACTGCATATATGCCACCATTCGAAGTTACTAACACTGAGTGATGATCAGCTCATTTGTTACCAAAGAACAAACACTTATTAATTTAACTGAATATTTTCCCTAAATATTTATTGTTGACATACAAATTGTTTGGGTAAATAAATAAATAGAAAAGAGATTAAAAAAATAAATAAATAAATAATTGAACAGAAAATAGTTTTAGAGGATGAAACAATATGTACTGAAATTATTGAAATGGCAAAACCATTTGGCCATTTCATGAAATTAGATTAAAGCCCACCACAAACCTAGGCCTCAAAAATGACATTTTAATTGAATCAACGTATTTCTGACCGAGACTCAACAAACATTTATAAAAGCATTATTTTGAATTGAGTTACATGAGGTCTTTTCCTTGATTTCCTCCATAGAAAATGACAATAGGACAGGCCAACAGAGAGTTAATTATGTGGTATGTCACATACAATAAATCCTGTATTAAAATGGATTGTTGTTAGAAGGTCAGACTAAAAATAGTTTGGTCTCATGCCTTCAGCAGCCTATTGCCTGGTGATGAAAGGAAACAAAACAACATGAGATGATTAGTGCTGTGATGAGAGTCCAATCTGAATGGCCCAGAGACAGAGAAAATAAGTTGTCATATTCTCTGTCAGCTACATTTAACAATTTTAAATCTGTTTATTACATTACTTTAATGTTTTAAAGAAACATAAGATATAAAACTGCAGCACACCTCTGTCTATGATACAGATGTAGGACTTAAGAGAGTCCTTTTACCTAAAGCAGCCCACCTGTAACCTGTAGATACCCTTCACAGAAACACCTTAAAATACTTATAAAGAATAAAGAGCAAAGGAGCGGTGTTATCTCTCCTGCACCAGAGCAGCAGCCTCTGGGCTGATAGTTAACTGCAAGCCACTGCTTTCACAAACATAAGGTCTGGAAGACCTAGAAGCAAATCACCCTAATTCCATAAAATCCAGCAGCATTTGATTTGTGCTGATCAAGCTAGGAGTAGGCTTTAGTAGAAATGTAAAGCATATTTCAAACTATTATCACACAAATGGAGGCAGCTGATGCTCATGTGGGGGAGCAGGTTGTCTAATCCCTGACCTCCTGTCCTTGCGTTAAAGAAGCAAGAACTGGCAACATTTTGTCAATAAGGTTAAAAAACTGCTCCATAAGTGCACTCCATTTACCTAACCTTAACAAAATATATATAGGAGCTGATTCTACCTTTAGCCTTGTGACAAATTCAGTGAAAAAATTAAATTCTCTTAAAAAATAGTTATCATCAATAACTGGGTTATTCTAATTAGAAAATAAATGATCAAGTCTTGATGCAGTTAGTCAAACTAAAAGCCAATTAGACATTAATAACAGAAGATTTTACAGTTCACAAAAAAATGGTTATGTTGTTGTAGTAACAAAGAACATTTTGACTTATGATAAAAAAAGCACAGACAGTGTTCCTGTAAAACATGTACAAAATGCTAAGAATAATTGAACCATTATCAATTTTCTTATTTATATTTTTCCTCATTTTTGTCAAGTCAAAATGAATTTGATGTTTTGTGTGGTTCTTCTGTCCAGCCGCAGTGCAGAGTTTAGTTTAAGACCATAGTTCTCAAACTATGGTACAAGCACCTCTGGCGGTACTCAGGATTATTCTATTGGTACTCAGGAGATTTTTTGGTATCATTTATTTACAAGTTAAAAAACAAATAAACTCTGACAGAAAGAAAGAAAAATAAACAAAGATAATCAAAAAAAAGAAGAGCTGTGAAAGCAAAATACAGTCTTGGCTTCAAAAGGAAACTACTCACAGTGCAGTGAAAACCCCTGTGGAAACTGAAGTGGATGATAGTAAACCAATGTGCTAGTCGCTACTTAGGCAGCATCAGAGAAATCTCAATAGGACTTGCTGGGGGGTAAAGGCACTAAACAGTGAAGAACTTTGATTTAAGTTATCTTACATTTGTATTAAAATGCTGTTAGGCTGTGAAAGAACCAAGACCACAATGAATGTGTGGTGCTGTTCTCTGTAACAAATACATGAAACCATCTCAAATTGCATCTTTAAACCAGGGTTAGTGGTTAGCCCGTTTGCTTATTTATGTTAGAAATGAATATAATCTTCTAAGCTTGTTCTATTGTTTTATGTTTGTCATATTGGTGGTACTTGGGGAGGTTAATATTGTCTGAGGTGGTACTCCTTAGCTTTGTGTTTAAAGACAAAAACAGAAACTTAACCTTGAGCAAACGCTTGATCATCTTATTGAGGACACTACTGTCTCACCTGTGGAAGAGGTCTCTGTCCATCATAACCTCACCAGCAGATTCCCTCACAGCCTGTCGCAGCTTCTCCATGCACTCCCTCAAGCGGGGGTCTGAGGGGTGAAGGCCTGTCTTTTTCAGGGCCTGCAAATGTGAAATTGGGGTCAACTGTTTTTTTGTAAGTAAAATACTGTATTTAACAACAATCTAGACCATATTAACTGTGGCTAAGGGGACATATGATGTCATGGAAAGCATCAATATTAAACAAACAAACAAAAAGATACACCTACAGCAGTAAAGTATGCGATGGGCACTTGCTCTTTGCCCTCTGTGATGGTGTAAAAAAGCATGTTTTCCACTCCAGAACTGGGTGATTTGGAATATACATTCTTCCTGGTGAAGTGAAAATTAAAGTCTTGAGAAGCAATCATATAATTTATTATAAAGACCATTCTATTGACTGCCTACTATATTAAAAAAAAACAACCATATCATTAAATTAGTTTAATCTGAAATAATGAGGTCAGTGATAAGTTTACAGCGTCTGATTGCTCGGTGTGGGGCCGAGGCTGAGC
>JAOXNZ010000166.1:7954344-7969976 GCA_028566095.1 Kryptolebias brasiliensis
GCTTTTTGTATTTTTTATATTTTCATAACATTAAAGGTGTCTTGAGGGGTGCCTTAAATGGTTAAATAAAAGTTTGTTGACAAAAGAACAATACTTGAATAAAACCAATTATACAATTTTGTTTACATTCAGTTTGCTGACTGCTGTGGGTGAAAGTTAAAATTTTAACGCTCTTCAGTCAACTTTATGAGTGTAGAGATGGAATACCTTCAATCTTCCAAAGCCTAAAGTATCTTCTTACTTTTGTTTTACTGCAAGGTTTTTGGTGATTTTATATGGTTCAACTTTAATTTGCTGGTTTTTAATTTGACTTCTATAAGTTCACTTAAGAAATTCTTAAGAAATCCATCATTGAGCCAGCTAAGAAATTCATAAACTTCTTGTACAGTTCTTAATCTTTTTGTAATAGTAGAAAAAAGAAATCAGTGTTCTAAACTTCAGTTCAAATCTAAATGTTTCTTTGTACAGATACATTTAAACATTTTAACAAACCGATAATTTGTTTAAAAAAATAAGTCCACAACATCCATGAGAGAAAAAGCATTCACTAATTAACTGTAAAGCTTGCAGTAAATCACTATTATGAAACAAACAGGACTATAAAAAATTCATCATCCTACCCTTTTTGCCTTTTTTGAGGAGTGACAGACCTCCACAAGTTCTTCCTTTCTGTTTCCCTTTCTGGTTATTATTCTGTTTCAGCTCAGAGAAGCTGGTCAAAGAGAAGCTCTACCCCTATGGTTTATCCTTTAAGACAAGTCCACTATCAGTAATCCCCAATCTGTAGCCGTTTTGTTTTGTTGAAGAAAATGAGGGGGGAAACAAATCCCTCAAGAATTTTCTGTAAGCACACTTGGATTTCAGAACACTTTTCAAGTTATTCAAACTCCCAATAATCTGGATTAAAACTATAACTAGTTTGTTGCAAAATACAGACATGAAAGTTTAGAAAACAATTTTTAAAGCCTGGCTGTCTTCACAGAACTAAATGTTTTATGTTTTAAGATTGTTTAAACGAGTTCTGACAATGCCAAAGGCAAAAATCTTGAGTTTTCTTAAAACCATGAATACTGTCTCAGAGGCTCACTCATTTAACTAATTAGATAAACACACAAAATATATGCTTTAAAGCTCAAACATTACATGCTGTGACTGTTGTATTTCTGATGCTCTTTTGCTAAAAAAATCATCTCATACAACAAATGTGCAGCAAAAATCTAGATTTAATCAGTGAACCTTTAATTGTATAGATTTTTATCAGTAAAATTTCTAGATCTCTGAAACAAGAAAAATTGATTATTTGTGATATAATTAGTTTTCCAATGGCATTAATTGTAAAAAAAAAAACTCTTTATAAACTTGCCCTTGAGACATTTGTTAAAATGTCCTTATTGACAAAAATCTGCAGTAATTTGAAAATTAGGGCTAACAAGTTTTAAGTCTGTCACTTGTGTGTTGGATTAAGAGTCTAATTATTTACCAGACATGCTTGTAGTTATATGAGTGACCTTTTCAGCCGCTTTTGCAGTGACATAAATATAAATGTCTTTTATGCCACACACTCCATATATTGTTCAGTCACACTAACCAGGCAACAATTTATCCAGTGATTGTTCTCAGAGAGTTAAATGTGTTTGTTGCAAAATGTTGTCAAGGAATATTAGGAGTCTCTCATGCCTTTACTTTTCAACCTTTTAAGGATACATTACACTGCATCAATTCTACCAACTCTTCACCTTGCTGTAATTATTTTATATTTGTATGTAATTACAGAAGGATATGAAGACAAGCATGTTCAGCTTCCCTTTTCGGTTTTTAATTAAGACTCCTCATGTAATTTTTTGCTGTTTTTTTTATTTAAAATGTATACATTTAAATAGATGTTTCAGAAAAACAAGAATTCATTTTTTCCCAACTTTATTTAAAAATATCCCATTACAATATGATAACACAAACAGGACAATCCTCACTGCTGACAGATGTGCTTGAACACAGACGTGCTTCATTCATCAAGATGCAAAAAAACAAATCCATCCCATTACATGCATTTATAGAGATGCTTCAGACAAGGAGACAGGTAGTAATTTGCCTGTGATGCCTTCAAGAATTTCAACGTGAGACATAATTTTCTCTCCCAAGTCAAATGTCTAATCTCCATTTGCTAAAAAAAAATAAATTACAGAAACATCCTCACAAACAAAACATTGGATCTATTCTTGATTTATCTTTAAAAGTATTGTGCTCGTTGTTCTCAGTAGTGGTGATAAACAAAAAAACTCCACCAGGAAAACATATTTTATTTTCAAATGCAACAAACCATTGATATCCATCTGAAAAATGTCAGCTTCGGTTCACTCAGAAGAACGTGCAGACAAGCAAAGTCATTTCTTCACTGAATGAGCTCAACTGGACTGGATAAATGTTTTATTCCAGCCTCTATAAATTCTGTAGTAAAAGTCCCACACAAACACACTGTGAGGTTTACGAACCGGCAGACTGAAGCTGTCCCTTGTGTACATACTCCAGAGCTGTGGCGATTGTTCTCATGTCCATCTCAATACTGCGGGCCCAGTTCTCAACATCCCCAATTTCCTGTTTCATAAAAAACATACAAAGTCACGTGTTGTCATCATGTACAACTACTAAACTAATTGAGTGTCACAAAAGCAGCTTAAAATTAAAATTTGAAATTTAGACTGAATTTAATATAAAAAAGTATTGAATTTACGTGCAGGGCAATCTACGACAGCTGACCCTGTATGATGGCAAATTACAAAATAGAAATTCTATATTTAAAAAAAAAAAAATACTTAAGACACCACTTTGGATGCAGTGTAACGTACTTTTAAAGCCTGATTGAAACCCTCCACCATGCTGATCCACTGAGCAGTTTGCTTGGAGAATTGGCTCGCCTGTACTTGCAGAGTCTTCACCTCATGGTCCAGTTTACGTTGGTTTACATATGCCTGAGCGACACTTGAGTAAAAGAGAACACAAGAAGGAGCTTTTATTTATTTTTACTTCATAGAAAAATTGCATTTAGCATTTTTTAGCCACTGTGTCATGCAAGAGTAAGTTTGTATAGGACAGTCTAGTGTCTGTACAGAAAAACAGCTTGAGGTATTCTAACAAAGTCACTAAAAGACTTTGGTTCTAATCTTTTTCATAAATGAACAGTACAACATTGGCCTCTGCAACCCAATCTTGTTTGTTAAGCTGCTTGTCTTAGTTTGATCACATGTTTCACAATAGTAACACGCTCAACATATTATTAGTGTTTGTGTTACATATTAGGCTAATTTTATCAAGGCAGGAATTGCTCACAGGAAGGGTAGGTGGGCTGAACCACACAAGATAAAGCCTTAATATAATCTGTTAAAAAACAATGGTAAGCATACAGGCGCTGTGCCCTTGTTAAATAATGTCAGATGCTTGTTTTATCTGAACTGGTGGGCATCTATGTATCAGAAGCTTTCTGTTAGAAATAAAATGTTAACATATTGTCATGAATTCATGGATTAGTTCATGGATTATTATATATTTTTTTATTTAACAAATTAAAATTATAAGCGCAATTTAAACTTTTCTGTCTGAGATTTCACATCAAATTACCAACATACAATTGTCAATAGAATAGGCTGTTTAAATGTTTATTATATCTGTTCTTTATCTGGTGCAAAGAACATTTAAGAAACTCAGGATGAAGCTCATAAAATATGGTGGAAACTGTCCTTCACAGGAATGCAAACATACACGAGCAACACATTGATTTACTAAAACAAAAATTGGTGTAATTGTCTAAAGTAGTTGTTTTGAAAAAAGTAAACCTCGCTATGACCATTTCAGTATATGGTCATACGAGACAACAATATTTATAGGAATTTATGTATTTGATGCTAAGGGGTCCTTAGAACAGATGCACTATTAGTTTGCTCTAAACTATGATATCAGTGTGATCAAATAATCTTAAACTAATTACTACTGTCTCACTTCATGATAGAATTTCAAACATTAAATTTATCATGTTACATTTAACTCATAATGAAGAAAAAAATGTAACTCTGTGTAAATAATACAGATGCATTCTCATCATATGCAATGATTTAAAGACAGCCAATAACTGAAAAATCCATATTTATAGCAGTTATTTAATGTCCAACAGAACAAGTACAGATGACACACTGGCAAATCAAACCCCATCATCATACCCGACGTTGAGGTGGTCCACCAAAGCTTCAGTCAGACAGGTGGCTGCAGCAATAGCTTCACGTCTGCGTTTCTCTGCGCAGAAAAAAAATAAACAGACAGCATTAGATTGTATGGACCGTAGCGGCCATTTCACAAGTTTGTTTTTAGCATCAGTTAGCATAGCTGCGCCAGCTGCAGTAGTTTCACCCCACCCTGAAGTTCCTTCCGCTCATTTTGCTTCGCCTGGTGCTCCTTTAGCAAGCGAGACAACATCTTCCTTCTAATCGTTGTGAAAATATTTGATGAATGTCAACTCATTTACAGAATAACCCTTTTTACTCATCAGACTAGTATCTGTTGACAAGTGACAATGAAAGACAGGTCACGAGACCAAGCGCTTGCTTGTAAGATAGGGGCGTGTCCTCGAACGGTTTCATGGGTTTATTTTCTATTAAAAAAATAAAATAAAATAAACCCATTAAAACAATAAACAGTTATAAGACTGTAAGACAACTCAGGATATCATAAATCAGTTTTTTTCTGTATTCTATTTGTGTAATAAAACGTCTGAACGTCGTAAACTGAGCGTCGTCCACGTTTTCAAAATAAAAGTCTTAATTAACAATTCACAGCATAAAGAATAAACCGAGCAATGACACTAAGCAGCAAATTTAGTAATTAATCGCTCAAACAAGTTCCGATCTAAAAACTAAAGTAAGCAACAGAAGTGAAGACTGTTGTCTGTCCTTAACTTACGTATCAAAATAATGCCTGTTTGTGACAAAAAACTATTTGCTGCTTAAAAAGACACATGCTTCCCAGTAAAACAAAATAGTTTAGTTTAGTTTAGTTTAACGTTGTTTTATTTTGAAAAACCTGAACCGGAAAAGCCGGACCGCTTTAAGCTAGCGGGACCAGAGTGTGGTTTATGGCTAATTCCTGTCAATCTAGACCTTGCTGAGACTGTAGACCCACTGGTTCTCTATCCCCTGTGCTTGTCAGGTATGGATATTTAGTTTTATTCAGAATAACTGGTGTCAGCTGAACAATCATAGTCGTTTAAAGTGTCGCCGGGTTCTATTAGCATCACTTAACGTGAGTTAATGAGTACTTAGCTAATTCGCTGCTCGCTCTGAACGTCGATGAAGTTGCACCAGGCAGTGAAACTTATTAACGTAAACTAATAGTAAGGCGTATTATATGTGTTTTGTAGCGCAACTTAACAATGCCAGAAATTGGTACTCTTAGACTCTTAGCCCATCGAAAAGCAAATATTTGAAAACGTCAACACCCCCGCTGGCTAACAAGCTATGAGAGAACCTACTTTCTATACTACGCTTCTGTACTTTTTTGATGATGTTTGACATTCTGGTGTAAATTATGGTGAAACTTATAAAACAACTGGACAAAAAGTCCAGTGCCTTCTGTTTAAACACTTAATGATACCCACAACAACATATTGTAAAGTTATGTCATCGTGATCACGGTCTGTTGTAGAATACATACAGTTACTGAGGTAGGTTGAGTGAAACTCATTAGCTCAGTTCATAATGGGATTTTCTGTTATGGAAGGTAGTCGACCGGTTCCACAAATAGCTGAGAGATTAAATCAACGTGTATTGTGGTGCATTGAGGTCTAAGGGATAAATTTCACATCATGGTGGCAATTTAGATCTCCAATTTACATCAGGGAGCTAAACGGTAAGTCCAATTCCCTTTGACTACATGCAGCATGTTAAAATTCATGCATACAGGTAGGTAATTAAGGTTTATGTAATTAGCCAAATTACCCATAAATAGTTATCTTACGACATAAAAGTTGCATTTATTACAGTGCACAAAACACTGCCTCCAGATACTGGAAACTGTCTTTTATATTGTTCCTTAAGATTTCCATCTTATACCTTTTGGACCTTTGCATGTAAAGCCATGTTATATCTACCAGTGTAGTGTAATCTGTGGCCTCCTCACCACTCCTTAAATAGGTTAACTGCACGGTAGACTCCCTTATTTACATTTATTGTCTTACCAACAGATCAACTCTTCATTGCCAAATTGGAATTTAGTGTTATGGAAGAGCCATGAAGGCCCAATTGCAAGTCACGGGTAAGTTATTTCTAGAACTAATTTAGAAACCTCATCAAGAAAGTCTGTGAAAACAAAAATGTTATGACATTGGTGTAACAAACTGCTTGATCTCAGCCACAAAGATGTCAAACAATTCATTTTAGAACCTTTTTGATTACTCTTTGTTTGAAAATAAATTATTGTCTTAGAAGTAATTGATAAAAACTAAGAATTTGTCAACTTAATTTTTTTGCCACTGTCAGAATAATTATATATTTGTAATAGCAATAATAGAAACAATTCAAGAACAAAAAAAGTATTCCAGTTTCTAGAAAAACTTAATTAATCATCATTAATGAAGTCAAATCAGACAAATTAAACAGTACTTCTATATAGAATCTCTAAGGGATATTGCACTTGAAAAAAAAAGGTCATGTGTTATAAGGAATTAATGATTTGTTATTGTTACTAGACTCTCTTCTCACATTTAGCACAAAACCAGAATGTTTCTACATGAAACTATGAAATCAGGATTGACTTGAAAACATCTCAACATTTGCTGTGTTTCTTTTATCTTTTCATTTTTCTTTGACACTGACAAAATTCTTTGGCACCATGCACAAGTCTTATAAGATAAATTATTGAGATTTATTATTCAAATAGTCAGTAACAAAATTACTGTGACAGGCCTAATCTTTGTTGGAGCAGAGCAAATATGCCTGAGGGGTTGTCTGTAACAATTAGTAAATGTTTCAAGAAATACTCCTAATTTAATAGTTCTTTCAAGCTGAGACATCTTAAATGCAGCAGCTGAAAATTTCAGATATGTTCATATATGCATCATGTTCTTTTCCTCACCCCAGTACTTTCAGCTAAGCTAAAGGAAAACAAAAAGAACTGGTTTGGTCCCAGTCCGTATGTGGAGGTTGCTGTGGACGGCCAGTCAAAGAGAACTGAGAAGTGTAACAACACACACAGTCCTAAATGGAAGCAGGCCCTCACAGTGTAAGTACCATTGTTTACCAGAGAATAGGAAGTTAATATACAGCTAATACATTTTGAGGAGCTAGGTAATAATACACTTTATTTTTCAGTAGGTAAACTAAATTCTAGGAGAATATACATCACAGTTAATCATAATAGTAATGAGTGAGTGGAATAAATGCACTAAACTCTTCCTGCTTTACCATAATAGATGTCATATTTCTGAGAGGCCAAATTAATAAAATGGTAAACAATTATGTTTTGATTTTAAAAACCATTTATATGCTGATCCCTAGGTTGAACATTTAAATTTATCTATCTGTCAATCAAATGTGAGACACTGCGTTAGATAATTATTGTAAAATACTCTATATTATGACATCTGTCCCAATCAAATAAATTAATGAATAAACTGAAATGAACTGAAGCCAACTTGATTGTATCTCACAAGTTCAGGTATGCAGGGATGTAAAATGGAACATTTTCTTCATGGTAACTAGATTGAACCAATAATGAGAACCTTAAAGCAAATAAACAATTTCCATTACAATTAGCAACTTTTTTAATTCACAAATTATCTGTATGCTTACGTAAATGTATAATATCAACTAAAAACCTGGACACACCCAAGTCATTCATTTATTAAACTGATACATTTGTTAAGTTAGAAATGTCTATAAGATATCAATATATCTTATAGATGGCATTAAAATAAAAATGGTTAGAAGTAATGTTTGTATAGAAGTGATGTCTTAGCAGTTCATTTTGGTCACACCAAAGTAATGCAGTTACAGTGATACCAAGCATAGAGAATCAAACAAACATCAAAAGTATTAAGCAGCAGATATTTGAAAATTTTAATTTATTAGCAACTCAATAATTAACTTAATGAAATGTATAAAACTGGCAAATATTCTCATAAAAATACTCAAAACTGTACACCTAGCCAGTCCTCTCGACTTAAAAAAAATAAAATAAAAGTTAGTATTTATTTTTTCATACACATCCTTTGTGTTTATAAATTCTAATCTTTTAATTTTCAGGTTCTTATTGTGTCTTGTACTTTTCTCTTTCCTACAGAATTGTGACTCCAGTCAGCAATCTTATTTTTCGTGTTTGGAGTCATCAAACACTAAAAGCAGACATACTTTTGGGGATGGCTGCTCTGGACATTAGTAAGACCCTTAAAGCCAATGACCTGAAATGTGAGTTTACGCTAATATTTATTTTAAGTTGCTTTTTATTCTTTCCTTTTTTCAGCATCTTTCTGTATTCTCATTAACCTTTGAGATGCATTCTTGAGTTGCTCATCTACTGCATACCAAGTTTTTAGCTCATAGCTTTTTTGGAAATCACCTTGTTGGTGCTAACATACTATCAAATATTCCTTCTGAACTATGTCATCTTTACCATTTTTTTATAGATTCAACTAAAAAGTATGGACAAAAAAATAATGCCTGAAGTAGACTGGTAGTATGAAAGTGCATAAAGATCCTATTTAAAAGTAGTTCTTTGCTAAGTTGTCTGTTCTGTGGAGACACAGCACTGGTGCATTCCTTGTGGTTAGGGACTTTTTGTTTGTTTAAATGGTATAAAAAATAAAAAGGAATTTCCTTTGCAAATAGTTAGTTTTAAAAACTGGACTGAAAGTGAGTAATTAAGCTTCCAATGACCAAAGAATAACACTGAAAAATGTTCAGAAAACCAGGACTACTATTGATCAAAACGAATTTAAAATGCCAAAAGTATGTTGGAGGCAAAACAGAGGGTGGTTAAAGACTTGCACAGTATACTAAGCAAATGTTTAACTCTCTGTAAACACTGTACTCACCTGTTATACTGTGCAGGAGTGCATGTCTGACTGTTTATATCCTGGAATTAATTTATTGGGCTTTGATAAGACTAACAACCAGTATGTATCGTACTTACTTTGTTTCATTTTCAAGCATCACAAAACTTTTGACTTTTTATGATCTCAAAGTGAGTTTAAAGCTCTTCTTGCTGATCTGGTCAGCACGCACAAAACATGAGTTACCACTGCTTGCTTTTGACTTGACATCACAGAACAATAGCACTATTTTTACTCCATGTGCCTTAAGTAATTTGAGCTGACAGAATTAGAGACTTTGCCATCTTTAAAACCACAAAATGAGCAGACCTTAAAAATCAGAGGATTGGGCTCAATCAGGAAGTAAGCCCCTCCACAGGAAGATGTCTCAAGGAGCTTTGTTTACTAACTCTAATTCAGTATTTATTTTAAGTCTGAGGATTTTTTTATTGTTTTTTTTTGTTTTAAAGCATTTGATTAACATTATATTTTGTCTATTCCAAAGTATGTGAGGTGGTGCAGACACTGCAGCTGTGCTCTGACAGAGACCCTCAGGATGTTGTAGGGGATTTGTCAGTCTGTTTGGATGGCATGCAGGTCGATCCAGAAACCTTTGCCTCAGCAGAGAGAGAACAGAGTAAGGAACTGCAAGTAAACCTGCAACTGAAATCTGAAATAACCTAAAATTATTTGCATTCTTTTGTTTTGTGAGCTCAGTTAACCAATTAATATGATTCCTACTATGTTGCACATACTTTCATTCTAGTGTGTATGACAGTATTTAGCTATAACACAGTTGTCTTTACATGCTTTTTGCCACTAGGGAGCGCTGGAAATAATTTTTCAGCTGTAAAATGTTCTTCCTACACATTTTGTACAGATGATCATTTTCTTAAAACAAGACTTCAGTTTGTGCTTCTAAAAAAATGTTTATCTTTTGAGTTGATTGACATTTGGAAAGTTTCTAATGGCGCTTTGCATTATTTGACATAAATCATGTCACATTTTCATAAATTATGACACTTTTATTATTCTAGGTGCTCTTCTGAATGGAAATGCAAAACAAAACGGGAACACCAGCAACAGGTCTCATAAGCTTTTATATTAAGATGTAAACTCGATGTGTAAAATAGAAAAAATATATTTTTACTGCTTTTTTTTTATGTTTAATTGACATTATTTTGTTCTGTTACCTTTAGGTCAAGCAGGGACACGTCTCCATCCAGTGACTCAGATGAGTGGGTCATTGTTCCCAATGGTCTCACTGTTAGTGGTACAGGTTCTACCTCGCCGTCTCCAGGGGGCTCTGACACATCACGCCCTCCCAGACCTGCCAGACCTCCCCCTTCTATGCCCCACAAACCTACATCCTCACCAAGTAAGAAAAGTGTGAGATTTCAAACATTTTTCATTAGCTGCATATATCCTCAGCATACACAACAAACAAAATGTTACTTATCTGGCTGTGTGTACTGACTGCAGTCAAATCAAGTAGAAGTCTACAGATTCATTCAGACTAAACTCTTCTCATCTCTGCCTCTTCTTGTCACTCCTGTTGCCAGCCTCCTCTAGTAGTTCTTCCCCCAGTGAGCTGAGTGAAGCTCCAGCTTCTGACGGCTCGTCTCAAGCATCAGCAAGCGGGTGTCCAGACCAGCTGGATGAATCAGGTGCACGAGCAGCATCAGCCTCTTCCTCTCAGACGACAAGTGGTCCCAAACCAGGTGGTGCTATAACAGCGGCTCCAGCTACAACAGCTCCCAGAATCACTCCGGTTAACACTGGCCCCTTACCACCAGGGTAAAGAGCAGTTAACTTATTTTAATTACAGCAATATTTAACCTGAATTTATTGAGTTGAACTTGATTAAATTAGAATAAATATTTAAGCATGTAAGCACATTTGTTCTTTTTGTGTAGTAATTTAAGATGATTTGGCTTTAATTAACATAATTAATTTTATTGTACCTAAAGCTCTGTAAACTCTCCCTCCTGCTGCTATAAATATGACTATATTAGAACTTGTGTTGTCTAGGTTTTTTTTAAAATCCTTGCTTCTTACTGATAAAATCTATCAGAATCTGTTTGATATTTATTCTTTGTATTGCCTATAGATGGGAGCAGAGAGTTGACCAGAATGGACGGGTGTATTATGTGGACCACATTGAGAAAAGAACAACATGGGACAGGCCTGAGCCTCTGCCTACAGGGTACCAAAAAATTGATTCATATTTGATGCACCATTTCTACAAAGTTAGCATTACAAGTTTATTATTATTTTTTTAATTAACATTGGTTAAATGCAGTAGCTGTTTGTAGTTTTGAGATGTTTGTTCAGGCAACACTTGCAGAATGCTTTTCATCTACTCAGCTCCACCTTCTTTTTACGTTTTTTCTTTTCTTGCAGGTGGGAGCGTAGAGTGGACCCAATGGGTAGAGTTTATTATGTTGACCACATAACACGAACTACAACGTGGCAACGACCCACACAGGAGTCAGTGCGTAACTATGAAGAATGGCAGCACCAGCGCAGCCAGCTCCAGGGAGCAATGCAGCAGTTTAACCAGAGGTTCATTTACGGGGTAAGAATAGTCATTTAACTTACTATACCTAAACCCTATAGTTAGTTTTTTAACAGTGAGGTTATAAAAGATGCTGCAACACCAAGTTACAGGCTGAGAGCCTCTGATAGGACTGCAAACATGGGTCTAAGCAGTGTGCTACATTAGATAGGGAGCTAACAGCTAAATTTTCTTTTTAGCAGCATGAAACAGGTCTTTCTATTTATTGAGAACAAGCCAGGTATATTTTTGGCTAGATTTTTTAAAGACATATGGTAGAACAAAACTTTAACATATTAGAACTAATAGGAACTGATTTAGAAACAATTGGGCCAATTAAGGTTGTATTTAAATTTGACTTAATAAAGATTTATTATTTGTCCTGTCTTCTGTTCAGCTCCAGGATCATTTTGCAGCTACAGCTACTAAAGAGTTTGACCCGCTGGGACCTCTACCACATGGCTGGGGTAAATACAATTTTTAGTACAAGTGTTCACACCTTGTATTAAAAATACATCTATGATGATAGTAAAAGTGCATGGCAGTTGGTTGTCACTGATATACAATAAATGTCTTCTGTTCTACTTTAGAGAAGAGAACAGACACCAATGGCAGAGTATATTTTGTTCATCACCCGACTCGGACGACACAGTGGGAGGACCCGAGGACACAAGGGTGAGTGCATTCCTTTCTATGTGTTTCATAAATGTAGCTGCTTCTCCTGGCATTACCTGACACACCTTTAGATTTGGTTCATTGTCCTCAAAGAGCATCAATTGCCAGCCTTTTGCTTAGTTTTGGGTGAAAAATGACCCTTTAATCACTAAAGGTTCTGAGATAGACATTTTAGGTCTAACTTTTATAAACCTTTTTATACATAAAGTAATTCTTTCTTATCAGCGGTAGAGCATTTGTAGTTGAAATGAATAAATTAATACATATAAAAGTATGACAATATATGAAATGATTGTCACTAAACAATCTACGTTAAAAAGTGTTTTAATAGAGGTTTATGGGTGCACAAAGAAAAAGAGCTCCTGACTATTGCTTATCTGTCAGTTTAAAGAAGACCTGCTTTTATATTTTGAGGTCATTAACATAATTTTTAATCTTCCCTGTTCCTGGTTTTAGGTTCAATATTTTTCTACACGTATCACTAATTGTTGTTGATAATAGTTTCTTGCACTCTATATTCACGTTTGTCTTTTTTTGTTGTGCCCAGGCTGTTGAATGACAAACCTCTGCCAGAAGGTTGGGAGATGAGGTTCACTGTGGACGGGATTCCCTACTTCGTAGATCACAACAGGAGAACAACCACCTACATTGATCCACGCACAGGAAAATCCTCACTGTAAGTTGTTAGTGTTCAAATAAATTGCAGCCTTTAGAGGAGAACAGTTGCTGATCATCAAAGGTTTCAAACATTTTTGAAAATATAAATTATTTTTTTATCTTTTTCACAGTGAGAATGGCCCACAGATAACCTATGTCAGGGATTTTAAAGCCAAAGTGCAATACTTCAGGTTCTGGTGTCAGGTATGCTCCTTTTTACACCTCAAAGCAACCTTTTAGCTTTGTATGTGACAACTTGTTGCATTATATTCTTGTATTTTCTATTACTTCTGCACGTGAAGGTATGGCATACTCAACTTCTACATTCTGCCTGCCCCAAATCTATGTTATTGTCACTTTTCATGTTGCTTTTCTTTTAGCAATTGTCGATGCCTCAGCATATCAAGATTACCGTCTCAAGAAAAACATTGTTTGAAGATTCGTTTCAACAGGTAAGCCAGTCAAAGTGTTGCTTTTTGTTTCTAGGCTGAACAAGGACATCTTGTTTTAAGTGGATGAGTTGTGTAACTCATTTAATTCTTGGTTTGCTTTCAAAGATCATGAGTTTCCACCCTCAAGATCTAAGGCGGAGGCTGTGGATTATATTTCCAGAAGAAGAGGGTCTGGACTACGGAGGTGTGGCCAGGTAATTTTATTTCTTTTTGTCTGTGCAGGTGTGTCCAGCTCTATGACTAGTGGGGTGTGTATTGCTCCCACTTGAAGATTTTTTTGACAACACCCCTAGTCTCATGAAAGGCGAATCCTGTTATAAAAATAACAGAATACCAGTTTATGATTCCTCTTGGTTATCCTGAACATCAAGATATTTTATCACCTTATTCATTCTCTTATGACTACTTCTACCACTTGCACTTACATGCTGTTTCATTCTTTGTGGTTTTCTTTCAGAGAGTGGTTCTTCTTGCTTTCTCATGAAGTGCTGAATCCCATGTATTGTTTGTTTGAGTATGCTGGCAAGGACAACTACTGTCTTCAGATTAACCCGGCGTCCTACATCAACCCTGATCATCTCAAGTACTTCAAGTTTATAGGGCGGTTCATTGCCATGGTACCTGTGCTATTTGTTGTTTGAACAAAATTTGTGGGTCTGATTACTTTGGCCTGCTAGTTTGAAAAATGTTTGTGTGGCAAAATGCATAATGATCTCATGCTTCGACTAATATTTAATAGACCCTAAAAATTGAAATTAACAGGAACAATAAACCTACAGGCCGATGGAAATGCCTTGCAGTCTGAGGAAAATAAATGATCTAAATTTAATTACTTGCCAGACATTTTTATGGCAATCTCCCTGATGTATTATATAAATATTTTATTCTCTTGTGGCTTGCTGTTTTATGATTGCATCACTTCTCTTACACGTCTGTGTTGTTTCTCTCTAGGCTTTGTTCCACGGCAAATTCATTGACACAGGTTTTTCGCTGCCTTTCTACAAGCGTATTCTAAACAAACCACTGGCTCTAAAAGACTTGGAGTCCATAGATCCTGAGTTTTATAATTCTCTCATTTGGATCAAGTAGGTAGCTCATGGGGATGAGCATTTAAAAAGATTTTGGGTTGTAATAGAGGAAACAAAATGTATCTGATTTGGTGCTGCCTTGTTTATTTTGTGATCTGATGTATGCACCACTCACTGCTGAACGTCAACGAAAATATTCTGAGAGTACTTAGCATTTTCATAGTCAGTTTGTGATCTTCAAGAGTATTTGAATCATATTGATACTGACAGTGAGTTTCTGTGGCTTGTAGGGATAATAATATAGAAGAGTGTGAACTGGAGATGTTCTTCTCAGTTGACAAGGAGATCCTTGGGGAGGTCACTACACACGAGCTGAAACCAGATGGAGGAAACATTCAAGTAACCGAGGAAAATAAGGAGGAATATATCAGGTATATCTGTGTTTTCTGCTGCTTCTCGACAAATATTGATGTTTAACTATTTTTACATTCTCCTAGAATGTAATGTTATTGTAATTGGGTTGTCTTTATTTCTCTCTCTCTGTATGCAGGTTGGTGGCAGAGTGGAGACTCTCAAGAGGTGTGGAGGAGCAGACACAAGCGTTCTTTGAGGGCTTCAATGAAGTTCTTCCGCAGCAGTACCTTCAGTACTTTGATGCCAAGGAACTGGAGGTACACATGTGACTAGATTTTATCTGTGCAGTCTTTGAAAAAGCAGGAAGGTTTAATTTTTTGTTTTTCTTTTTTTGGTCAGTGTTGAGGCTGGACTATATTTGACTATGTATAGAAAAAGAAGTGACTTTTTCCCCTTTGTGTGTGTGTGTGTGTGTGTGTGTGTGTACTTCATCATAACCTTTCATCCTTTGTTTTAGTTCACTTTTTAAAAAAATAAATATTTACCTTTTTTAGGTGATGCTTTGTGGGATGCAAGAGATAGACCTGGTGGACTGGCAGAGAAACACAATCTATAGACATTATGCCCGAAGCAGCAAGCAAATCCTTTGGTTCTGGCAGGTTTGTATTAAACACATAAAGTGTATTACTAATATTATTGTTAATAGTTTGTAGAATATCGATTCAAACAATTAAAAATCTTTTGGGCTGTTTACAAGCTCATTCATTTTTATTTTAAACCCCTTTCAGATCAAAAACAATCTCCACCCATTTTAATCCAATTTCTTTTTAACTGTATCACAT
>JAOXNZ010000166.1:7978529-8000273 GCA_028566095.1 Kryptolebias brasiliensis
ATATAAAATTTACCATTTATGTTATATAGGTTAATGTACATAGATATGTACATATATTACATTCTCCTATGCAATATCTCAAGGTTTAGTCTGAAAAAGAGTTGGTCAAGTGTAACGCTGAGATTCACCATTTTCTGTAAAGCATCTGCAAATCAATTTTCTGATTCCTTTGTGAAGTAAGAATCCTGTAAATGGCTGAATGTTCTCGAAGACACTAGAAGCACGTTGGAAAGTAATAAGTGTGCACGTCAAAGACTTTCCTAACTTTCTTTTTGAGTGCCTGAAGGTGTGCCATGAGTGTAAATAATTATTTAATAAGGGTGGAAATAAAGACTGCTACAGTAAAACCTGTTCCTAGTTTGTCTTGAAAAGCCTGAATAAGTGCTTCAGTTTTACTTTGCACTATCTGTGAAATGTATCTCCTTTGACAAGAATAGATGCAGAAAATGTAAAATGTAGTTTGCACAATGTGTATAATAGTGCGTACAGACAGTATTTTGAGACTTTTTGTATCTGACATATAAACTTGACCAGCATACTTACTTGAGTTTGACTTAGTTGCATTTAAACACAACAATACTCTGATCATTTGTACTTTACCTCTGTTTTTTCTTAAAAAAAATAAAATTAAACATTATATATGGTCGTGTAAATTTTAAAGGTATAATCGCTAAATAAAAGATGTATCTGTATTGACACAGAATAAGTGCATAGTTTGGCTGCTATACAGTATTTAAAATATATGCAAGCATTGAGAAACCTTCTTTTTTTAGCAAAAAAACTTGCAACCACCAAACTGAATTTCATTGTTCTCATCATGCGTCACTGTTTGCAAGTTATTAATCATCAGGCAACTGACGTCAGGAGAGCTGAAAATGAAAGAAAGCGTCAACCATAATTACAGTTCAGTCTGAAAGGGACCTGAGTTTCATGATCATTAAATTCCTAACATTTCCTTAAGAACCACAATGATGTGCATCATGGTTAGGAGATGTTATCGGGATTCATCTTTCGCCGTTTTTGTCTTAGAAACTTGTGTCCATTTCCTTGGAAAAAATACAAAACAAAACAAAACAAAAAACACAGATCAAAAGGTTTGAGCAGCTTGTGATGCAAATATCAAATGTACAGTATGTCCGCTGAACATTTTAACATTTTCACATGTTTTTGAAACTGACAAATAAAAATAAATGAAAGTGCTGCTGAACAACGATAAAAGAAGCCTAAAACATTGAAAACACAGTGAGCATTAAATCAATGAAATTCCCACAGTGCAGCACTCGGAAGGTAAACATATTTTTTTCAAGCTCTAATTGAACTGTTTGAAATGTTTCTAAAAGAGCACATTTTCTTTTATGCACTTGTCTCTTTCACTGTTTTCATTGGTTTGGCATGTTATTAATGACTAATCCTGACAACTTGTGTATCTTCACAGGACTTGTTGTGACTTCAACATGACACTCCTTCCCAAAACATGCATTTTATTCAATACCTTAGATAGCTGCCATTATCAGCAGATGAGTCCATCTGGTGTAACAAACTAGTAAAGATTCTGATGGAGATGAAGCTTAACATCGTCACCCTTCATTTCATCTATAAACTCCAAAACACCTGTTAAGTAAAGGATTATTATTATTTTCTGGCTCCTTTCATATTAAACAAGAAGCTGTAAATACAAAAAGAGAAAAGCTGATTAAGCATGACAATGCAGTACATTATGTACACTTCTGGGTATTTAACCATAACTAGTTAAACTTTTAGATAACAGAGCTCTGTGCTCTCAGTATCATCATCATGTCTAGTCTAGCTTGTCATTCTTGACATTTTTGATAAAAGAGCATCGTTTGACTAAACAATAAGCCTTTACGTTTTTGAAATCCTTTTTGAATTAGCAGTGCTATTCTTTAAAGAAGCATGTCTTACTTCCTAATGCTCATTACTAACATGTTTTTGTTTGTGTTGAATTTAAGACCTGCAGTGCAAATATTAGACCCCAGGCATGTCTCCAATCACATCTGCTCCAAATACAAACAGTTCCTGTTTTGGGTTTTTAGACTAACAGTTTACAAAAATCTGACTATAATTATAATAACAAAAATGACAGCAGAAGTTTTGAAAATATAGTTTTTATTCTCATTTAGCAATAGAGTGAATTCATGAAAATCTAGTATAAATAGGTTTTCAATCCTCACACTGTCTAAAGCTGACAACAAGAACATTTTACTAAAACTTACTGCTTTGGTCAGTTTGTGATCTAACTTTTATCTACAAATCAAACTGTCAGCTCATGTTGAAAATCACAATGTTTGCACAGCAGCTAAATCTTAAAATGCATACTGGAGGAAACTATAATGAAAAAAAGTTGTTGTTGTTGCTGTACTGTTTCAAGAATTATGCAAAGTTTCAAAGTGCATTCATTCATTCTGTAACACTTTACAAAAGAGCCAAAAAAACTTCATACAGAAACAAACATAACAAAACAACAAAAAACAAACAGCTAATTTGTGCAAAAAACGTGCACACTGGTGTGAAAAAACAGAATGAAAAGCTACAACAAAAAAGCACAGTTTTCTGATTAGGTGAGCTAACTGAATTTCTTGTCAGAGTTCACACAAAGACACTGGCACCAACCAGTGATGTTCTTTTGTTGACGTGGGTGAGTCTGATTACTCACCACATATGTACACCTTGCACAGAAAACTGTACAAATGTCACACAACTGGCATGGAGGCGTGTGCTATGTTCCTACTTATGTTTTGGTAAATGACTTAAGGGCGTTAGAAACAATCAAGGAAAAACCAGTTTTCTTCTAACGGCTGCCTAAAAAGCTGTTGGGAGGGGCTGAGGTTCAGGCCTATATAAACGAAGATGAGGACTGCAGGAGCACGTTGCATTGTTTTGAGACAGAGACACTAACACATGGAAGGTGAGACTTATCTCAGGGATGCTTGTTCTTTTACTCTTTTTAATCACTGTCGGTTTCTTGCACAGTTTTTGCTATCTGACTAGCCTATTCAATGTCTTTTGTGTTGCAGTGTCTGAAACCATAATTTTTTTATAAATTTTTGCAGACTTAAGTATCCACCATGTTAACTTGGAATTATCTGAAAACCAGACAAGACACAAAACAGATGGCTTCAGCAGCTCCAATGCTCTGGTGGTGCGAAGAGGTGCCCCATTCAGAATCAGTGTCCAGTTCAAGGGCCGACCCTTTGACCCCACAACTGATTCTCTGAGGATTGATGTTATGCTAGGTAATAGGCTTAGATTTAATATTAATATTTGTAGATCAATGTCTGTTTAAAACAATGTTTTGCAACCAGTTTGAACCAGCAATTAAAAATATAGATATATATCTCTTTTTTCTCTTTTCTTCCTCAGGCAGTCTGTATACAATGATGCCAGTCACGTTCTCCAGGAAGACATCTACCCCTTGGAATGCCTCCATTGACTCAAACAACTCGAGCCCCCAGAAACTCTCCATCCTTGTCTTCTCTCCTGCTTTTGCCTCCGTGGGCTCTTACAAATTCCAGCTGTGTTTGTACACACAGGATACCCTGGGGGGTTGTGTGTCTGGCACTTTCACTGTTCTCTGCAATCCCTGGTGTTCTAGTAAGTATGACCAAGTAAAATATTTGGAACAGTATTAATCAGAAATTTGTAGATCATTTAAAAGATTACAAAAAATAAGAAGCTGTAGGATCAAAGGTCAGTCAAACAAAATAGAACCGGACCAACTAGAGTATTTTGTTTGATTATTTTATAATGTTGGACTTTAATCAGTTATTTTTGTTGGAGGCTGATTGCTAAAGCAGTAAATTCCTATATCACTATCTTTGTAAATCTTACTTCAGTGATAAAAGTTCCTCTTTACAAAAGAACCTTCAAGATAAAAAGTCTGCAAAACAGGCATTTATGCATTTTTAAAAAACAAAAACAAGAAAAACATGAAAAAATGATTTTCTAAAACTTTTCTTTTATATTGTTTTTAATCAATCAAGCAAACACTCTTAGAACTAGAAATTTATCTCCTGTCAAGTGTCTAAAATAATCTCAGAAAACACTGATGAAAAAGTTATTCAGTTAAAATTTGGGGTCTATTCTCTGAAAGACAAATAATAACTGATGACACATGAATGGTTTAGCATCTCAGATCAGCTGCTGCACTAAGTTCCTACCTGTGTTTTTTTTTCTCTTTTAGTATCCAGGAGTGGATCTTTATCTTTTTGTTAAATCTAAATGTCATTTTCTTTTTTTAATTTCAGATATTTCTAAAAGTTTTTTCTTTGTTTTAATTCTGATGAATAAAATATCAAGTTAGGTTTGAAAAGAACAAATAGAACTAAACTTTATTTATATTGGCTAGTTCTCATTTTATTGATCTAACATCAAACTGCATGAGAAGCCACATTCATTCAGTACTTTTTCTTCTAGAGCTCATTTCTTTATCATTACCACACATAGTTGATCATTTAGATTTATGTGACTTTTGAATGCCACTGCTCTGAATGCATGGATGCTGTACTTTTTGTGCTGCATACTGAACAGCATTTTAAGATGTAAACACAGTGAGTTGTTCTAAATAAAAGTTTTCTGTCTTTCAGAGGATGCTGTTTTTATTCCATTTGAAGACGAGAGGGAAGAATACGTCCTGAGTGACTCTGGATTGCTGTTTATGGGGACCCCAATGAATCCTGTGTCGAGGCCATGGTCCTTTGATCTGGTAAGAGAATTTTTTATTTTTTTTTATTACAATGTATTTGGTACAGAATTTGCACTGCAAAATGCATGTGTTGTTTTTACTTTAAGTCACACAAACAGCAGTTTGATTAATTCTATGTTTTGTCCGTTTTTGCCTGTATAGTATGAGCCTGGTGTTTTGGAGGCATGCCTGGATCTGCTCCAAGTCAGCCCACAGCACCAGATGAATAGATCCAAGGACTACCTGAAACGAAATAACCCTGTCTACATCAGCCGAGTTGTTTCTGCCATGGTGAGTGTGAACACATTCTAAAAACATCAAATCACTTCCACACAGTGTTCTCTCTCACAGCTTGTATGGCGTCATGAATATCATTATCGTTTATCCAAACAAGGTGTGACTTGAAATGGAACGCTAGGTTCTACAGATCACAAAGATAGTCACACAACTGGCAGGCTCTCCACACTGAAATGTCACATGGCAGAGCACTGTAATTATAGCTGTCAGGCAGGGTAGTTATGAAGCTGCCAGTATGTCATGCCCAAACCTGCTTTGGAAAACTCAGATTTGTCTTGCTGTTTGACCTTAGATCAACTGCGAGGATGACCGTGGTGTCCTGAAAGGAAACTGGTCTGAAGACTTCAAAGAAGGTGTCCATCCCTCCAAGTGGACAGGGAGTGGGGACATCTTGAGACAGTGGGCAAAGTTTGGTTACAACCCAGTCAAGTATGGACAGTGCTGGGTGTTTGCAGCTGTCATGTGCACAGGTAATTACATCATGATATTATAAAGTTTCCTGAGATTTAAAAATATATGTATATGTCTTCATCTTAATAAAAATGTTTTTGCTAATCAGCGTTAACTGATTGATGTTCTCAACTCAGATTTGAAATTTCCTGGACACAATGTTCAGATGTTTCTAACTCTTATGTAAATGTTTGCATTTTTATTGCTCTTTTAGTCATGAGAGTTCTTGGCATTCCTTGCCGTGTTGTCACAAACTTCAACTCTGCTCACGACACCAATGCCAACCTGGTGATTGAGGAGCACTACAGCGAAACAGGGCAGAAGCTGAACTACAGTGAAGACAGCATATGGTCAGTAAAGATTAGTCCCTGAACCAGTTTATAGACATCCTTAAAATTTATTTTCATCATTATTGAATCAACTGGCCTCAAATGTCTTTTTTTGGACCTTCTTAACAGGAACTTTCATGTGTGGGTGGAGTGCTGGATGTCTCGCAAAGATCTGGGATCTGAGATGAATGGCTGGCAAGTTCTTGACCCAACCCCACAGCAGAGGAGTAAAGGTGTGTGAGAAGCATGACTACAATTGGTTTTATTTATTTATTTAGTAAAAATTATGAACTTGTTTCTAACTTTCTTCCATTTCATCATTCCAGGAGTGTTCTGCTGTGGCCCAGCTCCAGTCAAAGCAATAAAATATCAGTGTGTAGACCTGCCTTATGACATTCCATTTGTCTATGCTGAGGTGAACGCAGACGTGCACACAATCATCTGGAGCCAGGGTCATGTGGTTAGTTTCAGCATAGACACAGAGAGAGTTGGATCCATCGTCTGCACTAAAGCTGTCGGCTTCCCAAGACTGCAGAACATCACAGGAGATTACAAACCCATCAAAAGTATGATTCCAAAGCAGGAACTGTCACACATTTTCATCCTAACTAATTCTGTAAAGTGGAATAACACTCAACTCCAGAAACAATACCTAATTTTTTTATTTTTTGTACTTATAATGCAGGCTTATCTTCAACACTTTCATCACGAAGTTCCACAGTTTCAGATGATTCAACATTAAGGAGAGGTAATTTATCATTTTGAATATGTTGTTCAGGCTTAGAATCAGTCAATGAAAGTCATCTCATTCAGACTGTTGTGTTTATACAGCAACCTCATCCAAGGGAGTGACAGTCCTCTTGACCCTGGATAAATCTCCAGTTCCCGGGGAGCCAATTTGCTTCTCAGTGAAGGTTATGAACGGGCAACGTGTGGCCAAGAAGTTGATTGTGCACCTTAACGCTCAGGCTAAAGAGTACAACCACAGTCCCTCTGATACCTTCTGGGAAACCCATGGTGTCATGCAGCTAGCACCCATGGAAGGTAAATTTACTTCTCTTGAAGTGATTGTTGTATTGTATAGTATTAGGATTTGATGATGAATTCTTTACACCTATTTCCATTTCCTCTCCCTTTCCAGTCAAAGTGTTTCAGCAGCAGATCCTTCCAGCTCAGTACAACAATGTTCTGGGAGATAATCTGATCAACCTGGCAGCTGTTCTGGAGGACACCGCCACTCATGAGCGGGTCCTTGCTGCAGAGGAGTTCAACATTGCCAGCGCAGAGCTCATCATAAAGGTACTTTACAAAGAGCATAAATATTATGGACTAATATATCCTGGAATGCTCCCTTTTTTGAAGAATCAGAACTGCAGTGTTCATTTTGTGGAATATACCGTGTTTACTTATTCATGTTTTATTTCTTCCAGGTTGCAGATAAAGACTCCATCGTGCTAAACAAAGAGCATACCGCCACAGTGACTTTCATCAACCCATTCTCTCACCCAATCAGTGGTTTGCTGACTGTAGCTGGGGCTGGGCTAATAAATGGCAAGATTCCATTCAGGTAGGAATCCAGATTTGTTGTTTTAACATCTTCATTATTCATTGAAAGTTTATGAACGTAGGGTGTGTTATGTGAAACAAGTTACAGAGTACTTTTTGCCAAAAGATCCAAAGTCATTTAAATGTACTGCTTTAAAACCTTTACAAGCATTGGATTTATCTGCTCACTGTTGTTTCCCTGCAGGATGCACTCACTGCGTCCAGGAGGAAAAGTTGAGCAACACATCACATTCACCCCCAGCATGAGTGGAGTTAAGATGCTGCATGCCAGCCTGTCGCTCTTAAACACCAACATCACAGTCAGAGGCTTTAAGATGGTCTCCATCAACAGTATTTAGATCCTGTGAAACTTCCCATATGTTCTGTTTCTATGAATGACATAAATGTGAATGTAAATTTTATTTATCTTGCTATTTATCTTTTTATTTATGAGTTTATAAATTGTAAACTATGTTGCTACCTTGTAATTTGCACCAGTACCTAAAACTGAAATGATAAGCAAATATTTTTGCTTATGATATCATTTTTCTGCTTGTTGCTTTAATAAAAATAAATTTAAATTTTTAATATCTGTGTTCCAGTTCTTCTTACTACCACACTGAAGAGTACATGAGATTATGCCTCGTGATTCATTTTTTGCCCTGAAGAGGGCAACCTTCCTTTAAAAGGTTGCCTCCTAATTTAATACTCAAAGGCCTGGCATTCCTTGGCTATGCCTTTCATCCCAGAGTTTTAGACTAACATCTATTGAGAAATGACAGAGTTGTAGCTGTTTTGGTCAAACTTTGAAAAAAAAAAAAAATTATGGGCAATCTCGTGTGATACAGCAAGATAGAATGTGTTGTAAATGACACTCAGATACTACCACATTTGTAAAATTGACAGAATGATAGCCCTTTTTAGCTCATTTGGCTGTGGTGGACATTTTGATATGGGTTGGCTAAAACAGTTAATCAGTTGTAGATGTACATCCAATAATTCCTTTCTGAAAATTTCATTAAAACCCGTTCAGTGGTTGATGAGGTATTTTGCTAATAGAGTTGACTTCAAAAAGTTAATGGCAACATCTTAAATAAAGATCTTGGGCAAACTGTAAGCCCTCAGAAAATGTGTTGAGGATCAGTCTCAGCTGCTAAGATGCCAAAATTTAGCACAATATATGTAAAATTGACTACATTATAGCATTTTGTTTTTAAGGTTCTGTTGGCTTTGGCAGCCGTCTTAAATTAGGTTGACTTCAAATATTAATCCGTTATAGATATATATTCAATGATTATTTTCTACAAGTTTCATTACAATTTGTCCAGTGGTTCAAGAAATATTTTGGTGGTTGATAGTTAAATGTTTTTAGTACCTCTTAAAATTTGCACTGCTTTTATTTGTTAATTAGTGTTTAAGATGAAACCACACACAGGTTTTCCCAAAATGCAATTAATTTATCTTTATTAATCTACTTTAACTGTCTGTCAAAACAAATGGACAATAAAAAGCATTATATACAAATCATATTAAGCTGACAGGCAGTATAATTAGCACATGCTCAACTATACCAGTTCATTTATATTACAAACAGGTTTATGGGAACTGAAACAGTAACAGAAAAGAAATCAATGTACAACCCAAAATCAAAGGTGAGGAATTAAGCACTGAACTAAAATACAGCATCCGCAGGATAACTTCATATCAAAACATTTGCTTTTGTCTTTACAGATTATTATTAGTTTTTATTTTTTAATATGATGCCTTGCAGTCCCTCTTAGTCATTATGCTGTAGGATTGAACCTATAATAAATAGATGTCATTATAAAACCAAAGTACTGACTATTAATCATTTATTAATCATCTCTAACTAAGAGAATATGTTATTTGACAATATTCTACCTGACTTAAATGGCATACGTAATATCACAATTTGTCTCAAACTTTATTTTAAAAACAGCATTAGCCCTTGAAACAGTTTCTAAGTCTGAAAACATATAAAAGACAGAACAGAACAAGCAGTTGAAAATCATTATAATGTTTTTTCCCCCCATTCAAAAACAATCATTGAGCTCATTAAACAGGAAATCAGAATTTGCATTCAGTGCAACATTCAATAAGATGAGATGAACCAAATAGAAAAGAAAAAAATGGTTTTGTATTTTATTTACATATATTTAATACTTGCAGTATTAACCATAGTTCCCTGGGATTAGCTATGATTTGGTCCCTTATTTTTACTTTGCAAAGTCAGCACTTGTGGTTTCATGTTTTTGTCCTGCTGCAGCATTGTTTGAAACTCCTCACAGTTCCTTTATCCTGGTGTTAAACTGTCTGCTTAGGTGCTCACTCAAAACAGCAATACTGACTCCGAATCAGCTTCAACAAGCACCTTTACTCTCTAGCTGCACAAAACAGACTTCAAGAGTTTCTCCTCGTTTTGAGTGCAGACCTTGACAGTTAATGCCCTCTAGAGGTAGTCCAGCTCCAGTGCATGGGTCAAAGCCTCTAGATCTGCTCGACAGGACACTCGCCAGAATGGCATGTTCTTCTAGTTAAACACAAAATAATATTAGGGTTATTATAAAGCATGCAAGTGTCTTTCAGCAGCTCCATCTGCATTCTAGATGTAAAATATGCAGTGGGTTGGAAAGAAATGTGATTTGTGATAAAGAACATCTGGAAAACATGTTGGCCTAAGCTGTAAAAAGGATATTATAAGGTAAAAAAGCCCTTCCAAACGGCCAAATCCAGACAATATTTTAACAATCAATGTAAAAATATATATTTAAAAAATCTGTCAGAAACAGAAGCTGCAGAAATGGAGACTGTTGTAAAGTTAAATGATTAGTTGCGGCCCATTTTTCAGCAGTCAGTCATAAAAAATAGACTGAGTTACACCAACCTTCTTGGCTACAGTCTCCTCCTCGGCTCCATCTCCGATCACTACGTAAACCGCTCGCCGACCAAACCGCTGAGACACGCGCTCAAAACAGCTTTCTTTTCCTTTAAAAATGAGGGAAAGAGGAAAAAATATACTTTTTTCTTGTCAAGCTTTGAAAAAGGGGAAACAAATTTACTGTTATAAGAACTTATTTGGGAGAAAAATAAATTAAAAAGCCTATGCATTACTACTTAGTCCTACATTTCACAAAACCTTTTTCCTCACCAATCTTTGTGGCGCTGTATATGTTCTCTATTGGGAAGGCTGAGCCAAGGCCATACAGTAAGACTTTGGAAAGGGCTGGGATGAGCTGGGTGGTGGTCACCAACACATTCACACAGTTTGGCCTGGAAAAAGACAGGACAGACATGTTGATAATATGGCAAGACTGTCAAGTACAATAGAATGACACATTCAGCATTTACAGGAACTAAGATTTTGATAAGTTCTTGATGTGAGATTTGAGAAAAATAAAAAAAAATATTAATGCAAAACAAACTGGGATAAGATGAGCTGACCTTGAGTTAATGAGAGCCAGGGCTTTGAGCGCTTGAGTCAGCCACAGGTCAGTCAGGACTTCCATCTCTCTCCTGAGCTGTAACCATTCCTCTCGCTTGGGACTGCCCAGCAAACCTAAAATATATAAGCAATGGTGCTCAAAATTGAGTACACATATAACAAAATAGTCCTAGAGTAAAGATCTCAATCCTGACATTAATGTATGTTATGTTCTACTGTACATAAAATAAATTAAAGTCAGGATTGAAATCTTGATTTTGACATAGACATTCTCATAGACTCTACATGACTCAAAAACTCTGAAATTGGTTTGTTTATGTTATGTTAAACAAACTGGAGACAAACAGCAATGATTATTAAAGCAAATTGTTGTTTTATCCTTGTAGCCCTTACATGCACACATTTTCATTATTAACTTTCTTTATTAACTGTGGATTGAAGCTATCAGCTTTAATCCACAGTCAATCTACAATTACAAGGAATAATTTCTAGTAACATTATGTCACCTAAGATCTCAGGTCACCTCAGATTTTACTTAAGTAAGTAGGTGGTTTAAATACAATTATTCATTTCCCAGTGGTTGGCACGTTGATATTTTTAACTATATGGTGATGACAGTTCTATTTTTTGATAAAAGGCTACATGTCTCTATATTTACAGAAAAAAAAAATCTTATTTAAAATAACTAGAGAGTCACCTGAAATGACGTAATACTCTAGTGCTACCTGTATTGAAAAATATTAAATAAAACAACTCAGGAAATTACCTCCAACATTATTTTTGTATGTGCTGTAGATCTCCTTGACTCTGCGGTATCGGAAAGCCAGTTTTCTCATCCAGTCAACCCCTCCATGAACCCCTGACCCCAGGCACAAAGAGCCTGCTCCTGCTGGGCTCTGGAAGCCATCTGACCCAAAATTGTAAGTGCTGCAGAATCAAAATGTGGAAATTAGCCAAGATATAGATTATACAGGCACACACCTTTTTTACACTTGTATTATTCTTTCAAGGTCATGCTCTTATTTTCATAAATCAATTTTCTGGCTTTTTAGAACTGGTTTAGGTAATTAAAAATGCAAGCAGTGGGAGGAGAATTGATCAATTTTAGCAAAGTGTAACACTGAAAACACTACAGGGTCAAGCAGAACACCTTAAAACTGAATGAGCTAGTTAAAATACAATGCAATCTGTACAATATTGCAACAAATAAATGTAAATTATCTTTAAATGTAAAGGGCTGAGTTCAGTAAAATAAAAATGTCAAAAAGCACTTTGGTGCAGTCTGCCTCCTTCTCAAATCCCTCCTAAAAGTACCCTGAAGTGCTCAAACAAGTTTATGTAATAAAAATATCTGAACTGAGGGGTAATTTAAAAATGGAATCGAATGAGAAATATATAATTTTAGAGCAATAAAAGCACTGTATAATTCTTTGCTATCCAATATGCTTGTGGAAGTAGAAAACAAATGTCATGCACAAGCTTGACTCATTGTTATATCTCTTAGCTGTTGTCCTCTGGTGCTTTAAAACTCAGAAGGCAAGTCTGGTTCACAAGTTACAAAAGAACTGCTTGAGTCACTCAGTGAAGCTCTAAGTAAAGTAACAGTCAAAATTCACCTGAGGTCCTGTCCATTGTCGTCTGATGCCACGTCATCAATATGAACCTGGTCACATTCCTGGGAAATGAGAAAGAGAGCAACTATATCAAGATTCATTTCAGAGTGAAGGCTTTCAAAGGCAAGTCTTTCCTCTGTAGGTGAGCTTTAGAGGGAGACAGTACAACAGAAATGAAAACAAAACAGATATTAAAAACAAGGCAAAAGAATTAGGTGCAAACACTGAGCTGCCAAAAGGGGCATTAAATTGTAACAGAATTCTTGTGTAACCAAAAAGTAAATTCAATTAAATATGCTTTTTTATAGTGTATGTCCTCAAAAGGCACTGAGGGATGCCTACCAACCAGAATGATGAGAATTAAAACCACTTCGTTGCTACTGCCAAAACACCTTCAGCAATATGAAGATGAATCAGCTACAATGTGAATTTAAACAAACATCACTCATGATAAACTGCATAGAAAAACACACAAAGGTACGTATGAAAAAAACGTCTACTTTATGATTTTATTCAGACTTCACCTCCAAGCCTCTAAATCCCACAGCCATCAATGCACACATATTGTGTTTGCAACAAAAAAAAGAGTCCTGGTATAACATCTAACTGTCGTGCAATGACCCAAGACAGACAGGCTCTCCTATCACATTTCAGTCACCCAGACAGAGACGCTACCTCATCGTCCTCACATTGCTGCATAACTTGCTTCCCACTGGCCAGTTGCCACATCCCTCTCAGGTGGGATTTGGTCTATCAGATCTGCAACTACTGACCATTGCATGCAAATGACCCTTTTGTTTCTGAACATACACTGACACCGACAAAAATTCCCACAGTGACCAATCTTTATAATCTATTCAACCAAAAAATCTGACTTTTTATTTTTCAGGCAGTCATACATGCCTTTCATAATAATATTAGTTTTTGGTGTAATAGCTGTAACACATGTTGGCTTTTGACAAAAGTAAGTACAAGATAACTGAGCCTCAAGATGCAACAGCAGGAGCTGTCAGCCCGCTGTAAGGTACTGTTAAGAGATTTACTCAACCCTAACAACAAAGGAAGGGATAAAAAAACCCTGGGTTTGCAAATGGCTTTGTTGGCTCCTTTCCCTCTTCTTGACTGCTCCTCCTCCCGTTTGACTAATTTTCCTTTTGGATACTCAGACACACACCTACAATTACAACACAAAGTTTCCCTGTTCTTTTTTTTTTTTCTTTTCTGTGCTCCTTTTTAATCTTTTTCCTTTTCACTGAACAAGGCAGAAGAATGTGTGATTAAAAAAAACAAACATATGCAGTGTTCAGTCACTATCAGATACTAAAACTGGATTTTTTTTTCTCTTTCTGAGTCATCACTTTCAGAGGTTGCATCAATGCCCATATTAGATTAGGTGCACTTCTAGTAAAGCACATTAGGTCTATCTGTGGAGCACTTATTCCTGCAAAAACGCCCTTTTAATATTCTTGCTGTTCTGTCACTCCAGGAGGGAAAATTGAATAGAAATTGCTGTCGGAAAAATACTGAATAGATGTTACATGAGTGGATTTCTACCAATGGCTGCCACGTTGCTTTATGCCAAGTGAAAAAACAACACTCAAATGCCAAGCCTCTCAATAGGCTGTGGCAGGGAAGGTTTTCTGGTTATGCAAACTGAGTCCTGAATATATTTCATAAGTTCCAGTTTTCCAGCTTACTGGAAAAAGTCTCACAATTAATAAAAAAGAAAGATTCATGAGGAATATGTGGATGCAGGTAAGTAAGATTTTTAAGTGAAGTAAGCCATCATGTTTGAGACTGATACTAATTGTACTGATAATACAAAGAACAAGGTTTACACCTGCAGGTTTCTAAATATGCACACATTAGTTGAAAATTAACCTAAATTTTATTACTCACCTCCAGGTCGTTAAAAAAGAGTCTGGAGTCGGCTAGATTGAAGATCATTTCTTCCATCCACAAACCCAGAGACACTGCCTTTGATGAGTCCTGATGAATAGAATAAAGGAGGGAGAATTAATATTCTTGATATTTTATTTCTCTATGAAGCCACAAGAAAATGCAAAGTGTTGTGTACACCTGTGCATCTCTGCTGGATCTAATTATTATTTTTTGGTAAATCTTAAAAAGGTGTTTTATTTCACTGTGGACTTTTTAGTCTTGAGACTTGTTCAGTAAATGAACTAATTCATTTACTTATTTATTTATTTATTTATTTTCAGTAAAATGGTTTGTAATCTGCAGATGTGATTTGACCCACCTAAAAATACTAACAAGAAACAAACTCTGTCACATGAAGGGTAGCACTCCTTTCAAATGGTTAAACAAAAAGTAAAACCATCAGTTTAGACTGACACTAATTGCTTGCAATGTTTGGCATTCAAAGAATTATCGGTTAAACTTAATTATTAAACATCATTCCTTTTGACATCATGTCAGTGCAGCTGGCTGCTTTTCTTTAACAGCTTCCTGCTCATCAAGCTGACTGACATAAACAGGTTTCAAGGGAAGGTGAGTGTAAATATGTATCTGTCAGTCAAACTCGCTGCAGAATTTTATCTATACTTTAGATTTTCTGACAAAGTCTGGCAAAAATTCCCATCTCCTCTCTGCTGAACTCTTTCCAGATTCATAGTTCAGCATAAAGTTATTAATGTCCGACTATGTCTAAAAATACGTTTGAAACAATGTTAAGACTTCAATCCTCTCAAATGATTAATTAAAAAAACATGCTTTTTTAATTTATATGCTACATTTTATGACACTGCGCTGTTGGACCAACAAAGAAACCATCACTGCAAGAGCCATCTAACGGCCTGGGTGTAAGGCTATAAACTCAGTTGCAGATACAATTAGAACTTCAGCCACTATGAATCCACAGTTGTTCTGAAGGACCACATTCTGCATCAGCAGCTTTTGCAGCTATAGAGAGTCATATTCCTACAAGGTGTAAAATAAGGAAAAGTTGTTGCTGTTACAATAAGTTACAACATCATCATATAGATCCACCTAAAGTCTTGCACACTTGCAGACATGCATGGTATTACATCACTGTAACAATGAATACATCCTTTACATTAACAATAAATTGCAAAGTTCTTGCAGAAAATTCACTTCAGTTTTTTAAAGAGATTATCATAGAAATGGATGGAAATCAATAATGACCAGGAAAGATGCTAAAAAAAACGCATATAAAAATATCTAGAAAAAGCAGACAGTGGATTTAATCCCTCAAGAGGAAGTACTGTGTCAACCGGATTTTCAAATAAAACAAATATCTAGACAACTTCTTACTTTTCACCACCCAGACTCAATTACTCTATTTACTTTCTCTCACTTACAAAGAAAACCCTGCAAACAGAAACGTATTGCATTACACCAGCTTCAGTTAATAATTAAATATTAAATCATTGCCCACAGAAAACATAGTAACACAGGCTGACAAACAGCCAGGGCACGCGGTTGTTCAGGACGACAAAAGCAGGTGTGAGAAGGTATGTGTAGTGCATTGTTTTAAAGCCAGCACTGGCAGCGAGACAGATACAGAAGAGAAGTGTCAGCCAAAGGTAAGCGTCGCATTAGTGCACTTGAAATGACAAGCAGGGGCTTTCTCTTGGCTCACAGTGGGAAAAAAGGCTTGATGACACAAGTAGGGCAATTACAACATATCCCTTTTCCAAACTGAGGGTAAAAACAGAAGTAATTGGAGACAAGGGGCATCAAAGGTTCAGTAGGATCAATAGGAAGGATCACAAGAAGAAAATGATGAGGAAAAAATGAATAGAAGAATGACGAGAGAAAGGTTAAAGGTTTAGGAGAGGTTTGTTCTGTTAGGCAAAAAATTAAAATTCTGACGTGCAATCACCTTCATCTTCAGATCGGATTTAATAACAAACGGACCAACAAAACCTTTTTTTTTTTATTTAAAGGGGGAAAAAGAAACAAAAAAAGAAACTAAAAAAATACATCACATCTCACCTTTACTCGTATGCAAATAATTTACTTAATATAAAATACAGCTGGGGAAGAAAATTCACATAGCAGAGGACAGGCTGTGTTGTATGATAAATGAGATAATAGATGAGATGATTGGAGGAGGAGGTTAGTTCCTTGTGTGGTTTTCTTTTCACCTTTGGGTCACAAAGCTAGTGAAAACAAAGGTCTATCAACACACACCCGTCTAGCTGTTTAGATCCAAATAATTTTTATTAATAAAAGTTTAAAAGGTTGACTCACTAAGTGTAGCCAAAGGAAGGCAGGAAAGGAAGTGGATATTTATAAATATACACATTAACCCTGTAAAAGTAGAAGAATTAGCTGCCAACAGGGTGAGAGAAAAAAAATATTGAGGAAAAAGAATGTGCCTTGCTTGTAAGGCATATTAACACGCTTGACTGTAAATCTGTTTTTCCACCATCACTCCTTTAATTCCTCTGCTGCATGTCTGAGTTTTGATGTCAGAGTCTGTCCAACTGAGCTCCCCTGGATCCAACAGTGGGGGTGGGGGGTTCATGTGGTGGGAGGAATTTTTTGGCACGTAAGTCACATTTCAGCACATCCACAAAGCCTAACTTTTTATTTTGTCTCTTTCTCACTCCCTCTGCTCAGCCCCTCTCTGTGTGGTAGAAAAGAAAGGAAAAGAAACAACAGCATGCAAAGCCTGCCGGGAGCTGAACTGATCAGCAACGTCGCTCTCAAACTCCCATCAGCCTTGTGTCAACCCACAAGAGGATCGTGAGAATTCAAAACACAGAACCTTGGCCAAAAACAAGAAACACACCACTGTCCGCCCCTTGTCAGCTGCCTGTCTCTTATGTAAAAGTCCCGCTGACTGTCAGTCACGCTGCAGGTTGTCGGGGTAGCTAAACAACCCTTGTGCATTATAAAAAGAAACAAGAGGGCAAAAGGCAAAACAGCCAGCGTGTGAAAATGTTCAGGGATGAGACCCAAAGGTGGTGGGCTTTAACTCTAAGCCAAATAAGCATCTGATCACAAAAGATAAAGGGTTATTTCACTAAAGTAAGATGATGTGTTTACAGTCAGGATTTTGTAGCACATAAAATTGTGAAATTGTGATTTGCTACCTTTTAAGCGAAATGACAAGGTTAAGGGTCATACCATACCTTGCCAAATCGTGAGGAGAAAGTTCCCGTGAGGAGTGAATGGAAAATTATGATGGTTTCATCCAGATCCCAGATAAACACCCGCTGCAGTGAAATAACAGATATGCAATGTTAACCACACAACAGTTTGTCTGTGTGTATGAGTGAGAGCGAAAGATAAATATTGTAGAGAAATGATGATAATTTCCAGGACTGTGTGAGACCATGTTTACCTCTATATCTGAGTCCAGAGGAGGAGCGGGGTCAATAACTTTTTTTCTTCCTCTCAACTTGCCATCTGATCCCCTTCGTGCTGGGATCACCTCCTCCTTACCTGGTGTTGGTGGACTGGGTGGTGGGTGGTAATCTCCTAAATCAAACAGAAATCTCTGTAAAACAATTTGCCCATGAACTGGATCGTTCTGTGATTTTAAACATCATTCACAAAAAAGGTTACCCGAACAAGGAAGGATCCAATAAATGTTACAGTTTTGCCAGGAACTAATATAAAGATAATTGCAGTCAGGTTTAGTTTTGTTTTAGTCTGCCAGAGAGAGACACATTGCTAAAATATTGTAGTAAAGTTTTAATAGCATTTATACTGAGTTCTAAAACAATGAAGCATAGTAGACAGTGCAATTTATTTCCTTCTAGAAAAAAAACCCTCAAAACTGCTTTTATTTTGCCTGACATCATGATGGCAGAATAAAAATCCCCAGAAATTTTTTTTTAATAACATTCATTCAAGAAAGATCCATGTGGTTTATAGCACTTCCATGTTTAATGAAAATAGATGCTAATTCTGCTTGACAAACTGCTTCACAAAAGAATGAAGTAAATAAAATAATGAGACAAGAATTCCTTTTTAAATAAAAAAAGGCTAAAGAAGTACCTGTATGTGACTCTGGGCTGTGATTAGGCATCACGATGGGGTGCTCTGAGTGCTGATAAGCTAATGGAGCTGTAATTGTTGCAGGGCTGATGTTGCTGCTGGTTAAGTAGGGACTGTTGTAGTGATGTGAGTTATAATATGGAGAGTACTGACTCTGACTGTAGCTTGAATATGCAGGAAACTCCTAACAACACAAAGAAAAACATTAGTTGGTCAGTGGCATCAAAATGCAACAAACTGTTAAGATGATCCTTACTGCAATTATTTCACAAACTTTCTACAGTTTGCTGTATATTTCTCCAGCTGAAGGTAAAACTTGTGTCTGAGGTTACATTACTTACCTGTTGGGTAGGACTGAATGGGGTTGAACTTGAGATTGTATGTGTCCCTTGAAAGATTCCAGGTGAAATACCACCACCTGAGTAACAATGTAAAGAGGAAAAGGATAAAAACTTCTGTTAATAATAATGCATTGTTAAAGAAATAAAATATGAACTGGTGGCATTTTGGTCTCATTTTGTATTGGAAAATAAACCTTTGATAGAATTTTGCTGCATCTGATCTGATCTATGAAGCTGTGAGGGGGAGGAAGAAGTGACATTCTGGTTATTTCCTCTGTGACAGCTCAGAGCTGCAGGAGCTTAGAGTGGGATTTATGACTGACATGACAATACAGGTGGGAAAATCTGCTGTTTCTGCTCCTCCTGCTGCTGCTGTGGGAATTTTCTAATATGATCAAGCTAAGGCTGGAATGTCTTCCTCCAAGCAATTTGTCCTCACCCCAAACCTCCCGCCAAGGCTGTCTGTTCTGTTTGTTTGTCTGATTAAAAAAAATTCCCTTGTAAACTTATCATTTCCAACCACCCTAAACAACATTTTTACTTAATTTTAGTTATTTCTGTTTCGCGGTTGAGCTGGATGGTGGTGCGCGTAGTTGGCACTGCAAGAAGGTTCAAGTTTGAATCTTTGCTGTGGCTTTTCCTCAGAAGTTTGCGTATTCTCCTCATGAATGCATGGGTTTTCACTGAGTACTCTGGTTTCCTATCACAGTCCAAAAACATGCATGCTTTGTTAACTGGTAATTTTCAAAGTGTGAACGTGCAAGGCTTTTAGTCTCGTGTGTCTCTGTGTTGGGCCTACAATAGACAATAGACTTGTCCAGGGGGAACCCCACCTCTCATCTGTTGACTGTGTGATATGACCTAGTCCCCCTAGCCACTCTGAACAGGATAGTATAGAAAAAAGAGAAGATAAAAAAGTGTGTTTAGCAGTTAGCTAGATGTTACAAATTTGAAAAAAGCTATTTGCATAAATGCAGGGTACTGGCCAAAAAGGAACAAACAGGCTTTTGAGAGCAAAATAGCAAAATAGTGCATTGTGTGTAGCTTCCTAAAAGCTTCACATTTGTTCAAAACTATAAGATCATATGAGCAGACAGCCTGTGACTTACTTACAGATGAGATTGCTAATAAATTTAAAAGCATTTGGTCTTGAAACAAAAAGAAATAAACAGTGTATCCTGTTGGTGTGGTTCATTACCAAACTAAATTTTATGTAAACAGAACTAGACACTTCAATTAAACCAATGTGAATGAGTCTTCAGAGTTCTTAGACATCTTCTGTAGACTACATGACTGGATGTTAAATTACGTTTAGCTGAAATTAAGCAAATTTTGTGCATATTAAGGAATGAACGTGTTAGTATCAGGGTGTGTGGAATTCCTGCTGACCATTGGAAACACACCAAATAACGAACACACGTTCTGCTTTATCTGGGATTGAAAACTTCTGATCATTTTCACTCTGTTGGGAGTGAAACACAAATGTGACTGAGCATGTCTGCACTCATCACATCAGACTACTGTGACCAGAAGTCACAGTAGTCTTTTAACCCAGACATAGCTGGTCATTCAGAGAATGATGTGTCTTCAACTGTGAACAGGGATATCACACTGTCAGATTTTGATACTTTTTTATCCATTTCTTTAACTGACTGACATTTAGTTTCTGCAGATCAAGTCAAATGAAACCAGGGACAGTTTTTATAGTGACTCACTGTTAGAATGTTGCACAGTTTCTTATGTACTTGTGAACATCTGTGTTCAGTCAGTATAAAATGATTAAATAGCATTCCAGAATAAATGCTTTAATTCCTTAAGTATCCCACAGTTTATTGATGGTAGGATTTTGCTACATACAAAAGAAATGATTTAATCCAATAAGATGAACATTTACCAGAAATAGTCTAAAAGCCCATCAGCTTTTCGATGACAGGCTTGATTACTTTAGCCAGTAGTTGTTCAACTGGACTGTCTTCCTTTCAGTGGCATGATTTTAACATTCTTGAAATGTATATTTAGGCTTGTTTTCCCCAAATTTATTTTACAGCTTTTTACTATTTAACTACCAATTTCTCTTGCCCTCCACTTTTTTCTTCTTGATGCCACAATGAATGACAAAAAGGAGATAATGACTCAGTGGCAGAAACCTTGGCAGACAGCACAAAAGTCTTAAAATGACAACAAGAAAAATACAGGAAGCCTTTCAAGTAAACACAAAAAGACCACCATTTGGTTTCAGTTTTTCACACGGAGTACAGTAAGTTTTTGAAGGCTTTTTTGAAGGTTTTGCACTGTCTCGATGTGTATTCTTGTGTATTGTGTGAATATAATGCATGACATGGGAAGTTTCTTAAATCATACAAATATTTGAATGTTGTGGCAATTTATTACCTTTTGAAGTTCACAGTTAACGATTTATACCCAAGAATATTCAAACAAATTTATTTTGTTTGGGAACAATGTCCCTCAAACTCTAATTACACAGTTAAAAATTGTTTGTAGGTCTGACAGCGGTGCTCTAACAAAGCACAGTCCCAAAGAGCTTTGCAGTTTGTCAGAGGGTTCCATAAAAGCTGGTTTGCAAGAATATTTACATTCCATCATAATGTCTCACATCTGAATATTCTTTAAGGAGAAAGTAAAATGGAAAACAAGAACTGTCTTCAAAGGAAAAAAAACAAAAGCTGATCAAGAGTTAATGTGAGTTTGGAAGAAAATTAAATATGATCTTCACAATAAATGTCTCAAACAATTTTGAAGGGGTTATGTCCCATCATAAAAGACCACCTATCATAACAGGATTACAAAGTGAGCAATTCTGTGAACAAGGTCCATCTGTTGAGAATCAAACTTAAGCTCTGGAAAAAAAAACAAAACAAAAAACTATGAGGTGCAAGATTGTCAAAGGGCTAAAACAAACAAACAAAAAAAATAATTGAAAAGTTTTTAAGTAATGTCATATACCATGACTGCTTAAAATGCAAGCCTTGAGGACAACCACCTTTATAGC
>JAOXNZ010000166.1:8027179-8037283 GCA_028566095.1 Kryptolebias brasiliensis
TTTAACTTTTTTTGGATTTACCATGTCCTGGATGACTGAGAATCTACACCAGCATACAGAAGGCATATTGACTAGTGATGATTTTTGTGAAGTTAAACATATTTCATGAAAGTTTTTTTTTTTTTAATTGAACAGATGGATGTTTTCTTGAACCCTGGAGATAATTTGTTTTCTTGCAAAACAAGCAAATAATGAAGTGACAAATGCAATTAGACAGCTATGAAGGTATGAAAAAAATCCATGAAACCGCTTACACAGAGTAATTCTTCATTTCATTTGTGCTCAATAGTTGGAAATCATGGGCCAAAAAAACTAAAAACAAACAAAACAAAACAAAAGAAAAAAAAAATATTGGAACACCACTAAAGTTAGAATCACAACTTTGAAAGTTAGAAGTTTCTTCCCTGCTCTAGTGTTGAAATCCAACATGGCTGCCTCATGCACAAAAGTGCATATTTAGTTTGTTACTGGCTGCAGTAACAAACTATATATTTTTTAATATTTTATTGAATCAATTGCACACATAATAATGTACAGCCTCTACTAGGGAAGATGCTAGTGTTTAAATGCTTAAAATGCAGAGACACGTGTGTTTTGGCTTGTATTGCTTATAGTAGTTAGCCTTGTAGTGCAACAATTAACAAATCCTACTGGTTTTCTGGATTTAACCCTCCTGTGGCCTTTAGGTCAAATTGACCCGGAGTTACAAAGGCTTCCTTACCTCTCTTTGTCTCTATCTCTCACTTTTGAGGGCTTCAGGAACTTTGGAGGTAAATAAAATGCAGCATTACTGTTGTAAAAAATGAGCAAAGTAAGAAAATCATAATGAGAAAAATTTAAAATTAAAAGCTGATGTGAAGATGCAGCAGCAACAAAATAGTTATGTCTGACATTACATATGACTGTTGTGTGCTTCATGCACAGAATCAAGCTGAAAACAAGGCAAAAATCATGCTGCTTGTTCCAGACAAAAAGAAGGATAAACATGTAAATGACTCCATTTGTCATCATCCCCAAAAGACACTCTAAACATAACACAAGCAAACAAGGTTCCCCGGGAAAAGCAAACAAAGACAACAGTAAACAAAAGACACTTCACTTTACTCATATCTGTTAAACTACTTTATAAAGAAGCTCTTATATAGCATCCACTATATATGTGTTGTACTTTTAATGTTAACTTTATTATGTATTATTATTACAATTTACAACATATATTCATATTACAAATCTGAAAAATAAAACAAAAAACTAAAACACAAGAACACATAAAACACAATAATAATCAGCAGTTTTAGCTATCAGGATGGGAAAAAATAGGAAAATAAAAAAATGTTTTACACAAAAAGAACCCTTTTGTACTTGTTTATTGTGAATAAAACTTATTCTTTTACACGTATTGTGTGTTTTTTCCTGTTGGGTGTTTTGCGTTTTTATGTAGTCACTCCTAACCTCATTGTTAGGAGTGACTAATGTTTGTGTACAAAAATTACTCCCCCACATTTATTTCTTATTCATTGAGTAATGTTTTTCACCTTTTCACCTTTGTTAATTAAAACTGGAGCTCACAAAATGTGGAAGTTACGTGGGAGAAAATAAGAAGATGAGACACTTGTTTGACTATCAGAGTTGCCTGCTCTGGATGATGAGGACTGAAACTCCCTCAGGCTTGTTTTGTCTTTTTTTTTTACTCCTTATTGTAGAAGAGAGGTAGAAGGGAGAGGTGAGAGAGGGAGGCCACATTTGACCTTTCAGATTATCAGTTCACTGCCTGAGGTGAATGAATGGGAAAAAGGAAGGAGTAAAGGAGAAGGAAGGTGGGGACAGGTTGAAGTAAAGGTAAAGAAGCAATGTGTTCATTTCCTTTCCACTCTGCTTCAGGCAGTGGATTTTCACCAAAGCCTCACCTTGTTGCACATTGTCTTGTCAGTGCAAAGTGTGTGAAAACTCCACCCACAACAAGCTAAAAGCAGTGGAATAGAAAACAAGGTTAACACTGGGGCGCTCTACAGTAAGGACACACAAAATCCTGATATCTATAGGAGTATGCACTAACTGAAACCAACAAATCATGAATGCAAATAATCACTTTACTTCAGACTATGCAGACATAAATCTTTATGCCATAAGATGAAGTTAACTAGTTAGATTTTTAAATGGCTAAACAACAAGTTTATAGTATTATTATTATTATTATTATCATTATGTACAAGTGTTGATGGTAGTACACCCACTGAGTTGTTTGGAGTAGGTATAAGTAGTTGCTGTTTTAGCTGCAGAAGACTGGTGTCAGAGCAATCTTAGTTTGGAGAACCAGGGAGAAAGTTTCAACGAGGAGAAAATAACAAATTTAAGAGCATCTCAAAACTTTCCTAGCAGTTCAAGCAAATGCTACATTATGTATTTATAGATGCCATTTTACATGAAATATTTCACATTGTCACTGTTTCATCAGCCAAATATTGCCATGTGTACTTGTGTGTGAGAGACTGCAGAAAGTATTTTGCTGCAGATCTACAATAGCTCATAGTTTTAATCCAAAATGACAACCACCAACAGTAAAAAAATGAGTGATTACAAAAGCAAAGACAACATGTTTTTATCTGAAGAGGGAGAAATAAAAATCTCTTGGTTAGAAAAATGGAACAACTGAAGTCTATATCAGCTGATCAGAGGGGGAATATTTTAACAGACATTTTGCTCAACGTAAGTGTAGCAACAAGAACATTTTTTCAGTTGAGAAAATAGCAAAAGAAATACACAACTGTCTCAAGAACACAGAACCACAAAAGAAACATGATAAACTGAACAAACCACAGAACACAGGAACAAACAAAAATACATAAAAGAGAGATTTGTCATTATTTAGAGATAATATCGCATCACAAATGTGCACAGATGTTATATGTTAACCTTTTGATGCATAACCTCAATTAAACAATTTAACTCCTCAATCATTTAGTCTAAAAAACTATTCTAGTGATGACTAAATATATAATTGTGATGTCTTTGTTCTGGTAAACTATATGTATTGTGTAAGTCCATAAATATGAAAATGTAACAAATGTTGTATGGTTTTAAAGCAAACATTGGCTCAGGGCAGTTTGTCATCATGTCAGTTCAAAGCTTTAACGTTCTGTGTCATTTTGTCAGTTTTGAAAAACACATGAAAGCCAAAACCACATGTGTCTGGGAGTTGCCACAAGTTTTGCAAGAAAACTGGGCAGTGACTGTATCTGAGATTCAGTTTTATAAAAGTAATTATATTGTATATTTTATTAGACAAGACCTAGATTTATTAAAAGGATTAATTGACAATTGTGCACAAACAAACAGTTGCCACCTTTTTCTTTTTTTCTTCTTTTGAACTTCCCCCTTTTTAAATTAACATCCCTTTGTTTTTGCTGGATTTCCTCCTTTTATAGATATAACATTACAGAAAAATCCTTATTGGGTTCCTCCATGTTCTGTGTTTTGTGCTGTTTCCACTAAACAGTGAGGTTGATGTGTTTATGGTCATGTCTGTGAGCAGTCGACAGGCACTGGAACACCACATACAACCACCCATAATTAGAACAAGATTGTTTGACTTACTGCATTACCCTGTTATTACTCAAACTGAAGGACACAAGGCTTGGTTTTAATAACTCTTCATACAGCTGAGGGAACATTCAAGCAATTAAAATCAGATGAGCGTTTACATATATGGCTGCTGCACTTTGCTTTTTGATGAACGACTGACAGCAAGAGAAATTAAAATAGATATAGCTTTTTTGAAGGATGGATTAAAAAAAATCTTCATATACAAGACCCTATTTATAGTGCAGACTGAGTGCACAATGAACCTATGATCCCAGGGACATCTCCCCAAGATTCCAGTGGCTTATCAATAATTCACATGTCAGGTCTGTAACAAATTTAGTATTGGTCGATTTAATTATCTTGTCAGTAAAAAGCCTGTTAAAAGCCACCAGTCTTTCTATTATGCTAATCATTTTATTGATGAATCTCTAGGGTGTGGAGTAAGCCAGCTGTCCTTAGAGCACAAGTGATGGATGAGGAATTTTTTTTTTTTAACCACTCATTCTGACCATCCCCCTTCACTGGCTTCAGTAAGCTTACCACCATCAATATGTGGTGTTGGGACAGAAAAGCTTGTCACAAAGGTTTAGACTATAAAAAAAGAAAAAAATCTCCTCAACATTCATAATGGTGTAGCAACGAAAAAAAAATATATCTCAATGAGGTTATAAAATTTACTTTTTAAACATCTGAATTTTAGCAAATTAGATCATTTTTAAATGTCCTTTGTTCACCCTACTAAGATAGCACGCTCATAATCACTTTGTTTTCAATCTGCGAATTAGAGCTGGTAGCAATAAATAGAGCACAATCTCTCATAGACAAGATTGGGGGTGAAATTACAGAAACTTTGACAAGTCTTAACAGTTTATGGAGAAATCCAACCACAGAGAAAAAGTCAATAGTAAACCTGACTTGCTGGGCCAAGTGAGAAAACTTTGGGAATAAGTACTTGTTTCAGGCTGGAGGGTTGTGATAAGAGGACTTCTGGGATTTGTAAAAACTGATGGCTGCAGGGAAGTATGCATGTCTCAGTGTGTGAATTATGTCTTTGGCTTCTGAGTTTTTGCACATTGTTTCATGGGGTAAACTTGCGAGAAATTACTTTGGTGGTCTGTTGTTATTGCCTTCAAATGCTTTAAAAGAGTTTATGAACAGTGGCTTTTCACTTTTATTTTTTTATATTTGATGTTTATCAGATGGAATTTGCTGTAGCTGCAAAATATAAAGTCTGATATTTTATAATATGATAATTTTACTAATTGCACCACATAAATGCTGACCTATGCAAACAAAAGACAACATAAAACCAGTAATGTTGGAAAATTTATTATGAAACTTAGCATTTGCTTACTCTGAGCTGTTTGTTGTGCCATGACTACCCAAACCTATCTGGTGAAAAGCTCTTGAGTAGCTCTTTTCCAAGATATCCCCCCGCCCTAAAAATTGTTGTTCTTTGAGCCAAACTGTCATCTTTTGACTAACAAATTGTCCATATGTTAAGCCTCACTGAGGAATCCATTTCAACTCTGAGCTTTACACTTCATATCAAGAGTGAAGCTCTAAACAGCTGCTGCTTCACTTTCTCTCTGTGATATAGCAAGGAAACCTGAGATGTGCTATTGATCAGACTTCCAGGTTGTTAGCTAGCAGCTTGATGTCTCCATATTCACTTTATGACCCTGTCCTAGAAGAAGTGTGTGTGTGTGTGTGGGGGGGGGGGGGGTGAATGATCAATGAAACTGTACCACATAAATCTTCCCAGTAGAATTTCATCATTTAGACAAAGTGTTTAAATTTCAGACTTTCTTACCAATAACTTATTTTATTATCTTTCTGAAGTGAAATTATAATTTATGTTTAATCATAGATAATTGCAAATTTTACTTAAACCTCAAACTAGCTGGAAAGACAGATTTACTTTCTCTTTGTGACCTTGAATGTTCAGACACTCCAATGTGGAGCTCTTGAGAAAAAAACAGGCTAAGTTGGATTTATTATTTTATATTTAATGATTATCTGGCTTGCTGTGCTCAACATAATTTTACTAGCTTGTCACTCCAGACTAGAGCAGAAAGCATAGCTGTTCAACTTGGCTTAATACTGACTAGGAAACAGCAGGAAAAAAGGGGATATTAGACTGGTCAAAAGATAGGTATGGAGCGGGGGATGCTGAAGAAAAATATCTGAACACCATTTTGCAAAAACACCTCTTAAGCTAGAAAAACATGGCAGCTGAGGAGAAACAGCTGTGTGCACTGAAGCCTGCCATCCTCAGGATAAAAACACAGGCAGTTAATAATAAAAATAATAAGCCTGCTGAGTTATGAATAAAAGGATTCTGATGGGAATATACAGTAAAGTGAGGGCCCCTCATTTGACTGTATTCCAGGTTGCCCTTAATACAACACCCACCCCAGAAAAAGAAAAACGGTCAGGTTTGGTAGAAACAGTAGATGTTGTTGGCACTCTCCAGTGGCTGTGAACACCAGCTTTACCACAGAGGACAAAATCTGGCAGAACAATGTCGTCTTACTCCATAGGATCATACAAGTATAGACTTTATCATGTTATTGTGGGAGGGGATCCAGCAGCTGCACTGATTCTGGACTAAACACTTTGGTATTTATGATTGGGGCTAATTTTGTGAGCATGTACTGTATGTGTACGTGTGTGGTTTGTGTTCTGAGCTTAAAACAGAATGTCAGGGAAACCCCAAACCACCCAGTTTGTCATCTTGTCCCATGCCTCACTCATTTTTGCCTTTCCTGTCATCTGTCTCTTTCTCCCCTTTCGCTCTTTCTGCCATCTGGCCTTGGTGAATAGATCTCTGACTGAAGCACTCAGACAGCTCAGCCTTAATGGTCTGGCACGCGTTGTTAACAGGGCTCATTTGATTCCACCAAATCTTACTCCAAAAAGTTCACTGACAACTTCAACAATGAAGAGTCAAAGGGAGGCAATAAAAAAGTTGTTTTATTCCCAGAAATAAAAACATGAGTTGTTCATTCATGAAACAAATAACAGCATAAAATATTTCATTTAAAGAATATGCAGCTTCAAGAAATCTTGAGTACAACTGCATGCATAGTTAAAGGAGGGACAAACATTGTAAATGTCCACTTTTGATTTGTGCACTATAGCCTGCCTACCAATAGGAGGTGCTAGATTGAAATGACGCCCCTAAAAGTCTACTATTAGGATTTAAACAACCTACAGGGTTGTATAAACTGGAGAACTTGTTGCATGAAACAAACACATTCCTACACTATCAACAATTATTAAACTTTAAAGACAATGATCAGAACATGACAGACATTTTTTAATTTATCTTACATTCCTGTGTGGTTTTTAGCCTTTGCTTGTCCCATGAGCTGCCAAGCTTTGCTCCACATCTACTGATTTATGGGATCCTAGGGAGTCGAAATAAATGAGAGTGAGGCAAATGAGAGTATAAATCATCATCATCACAAGTAACTCTGATATCATTTAAACAGCAGCCAAACCTTTGGTGGAGGCAACAGGGAAATCCGTAAAGAGGTTAGAAAATGAGAACTGTGAGAAAAAGTAGAGACAAAACATGACCAGTAAGATAATACTACTATGATTCGTCATGCCATCTATGTTCTTTCAAAATTACCCCACATGCCCTGTATACAACCTCTCCAGGAAAACCATAAAAGGATTCCTCTCTTTGTACTCATTTACATTTTTATCAAGATGAGGTTTCCCTTTGAATTTATCTTTTTTTTTATCCCTAACAGAAGTACACTTTACAGTTACAGCTATTTCTCAACACAGTGTTACTCACAAATTCTGAAGTTCAAATTCTGTTTTTGTGTGCCAATTTGTTCTTGTTGTAAAGACTATTGTAAGTTGGTCAGGAAAGTAAAAAAAAAGGCATTCACACGCACACTGTATCAATAAACCTGTCCTTGTATATTCTTCTGTAGAATTTGTTTCATGATATAACAAACACGAGCTAGCAGATTTGTACCATTTAGGTGGGGGAAGCAGACTAGGTGTTATGGTGACTCAAGGTTCGGGCATACTCCATGAAAAGTCAAGAAGTTGGTTTGCGGTCACGTGGTTGAGAGATGTTCGTTTTTGCACACACCTTTCATAGTCCACGTGACACTCGGCTCAGAACTCTTGGGAAGCTCCTCCCTCCTCCTACAGGCCAGTTAACATGCTATCAAGCTAGTATTCAATGACTTTGTTGGGTTTCTGAGGTTTGAATGTTGTTCTTTAGTTGTAAGTTGCAAACTAATTTCTCTAGTGGTCTGGCCGGTTCGAACAATTAATTCCAATGTACTGAACTATATAATACCGGTATTCAGCAACTCACTAATGAATTGCTGAACCTCAGTGGCTCAGTGGACGTCACACATCAGGGGGGTCACGGAAAAAAACAAAAACACCCCAGTGCTTTCTTCAATGTTCGGTATAAAAAAAAATAGTATTTATTTTTTTATTTTTTTGAAAATTTTACAATAAGCATAATTTATTCTTTTCTTTCAACTGATGTTGGCTTCAAAACACTTTTTAGTTCAGCTTTAAGTGTTTCACCACGCTCCCTAAGAAACTTTCTGTAAATAAATAAATACCTCTTAAGATTAGGATTGTTTACAGTAACCTTGTTGACTAAAGCCTTAACAAACCCCCCCCCCCCAAAAAAAAAACAGTAACAGTTTGTAAAAAGAGGTGTAATATGCCTTCAGTAAGATAAAAAGCATTGAGAAGACAAACTTGTTACTTTTTCTGCAGAATTTAGTAATTTTGCCAGGTATTTAGGACCAGGACAGAACAGCTCAGACTGCATCCACAACCAAGGACAGATTTGTCACTCACACTTTAAACTGCAAGACTACAGATTATTTCAGTTAGAGATATGCAAAATCTTGGCCTAGGAAGTAACGCTTAATTAGAATTAAGCAAGTCAGTCAGACATGCAAAAAATTGCACCTTCCGTCAGAAGTCAATTTGATTATTTATTTTACTCCTTTCACTTTGACTTGGAAATGCAGAAAACAAAAACAAAACACCACCCTTCAAACTTCCTGCACACACACACATAGCAAAGCTTGACAGGCCTGCTGTGACACAGTACCTGTTTTTTGTTTTTTATTTCAAACTGTGACCTTTGGGTAATTCATCAAAAACATAGTCACCCACAGATAAAAAAATATAAATAAACCACCATGAGCTTAGTAGTTTGTTTAAGAAATTTTAGTGATTTTGTTGACTAGCTAAATATAATTTTCAGACAGCATGGCACACTTTGGTCAAACATTTTTGCTGAAATTTAGCTTCTTTGAAGCACACGCACATTGTTAAAAAAAAACCCAAAAAAATGTCTTGTGGTTTGTTTAGATGCAAGATTCCAAAATTAATCTGTGCTGCCATTTTCACTTATAAAAAATCTTTTTCCCCCTGCAACCCTCCAAACAAGCCATACTGCCTATTTTTCTTTTCTGTCTTGAACTTTGAAAATTCAATAAACATGCTAACAAATTTTTGTATAGTCTGAGTTCTAGCTCTTTTTTTAATTTTGCTAAACATGTACAGTCTGAACTTGCAGGGAGGTCCACTGACATGAACCTTTACATTTACCATAATAACTGAGGCCTGTTGAGTCTAAATATAGAACTTCTGGGTTTTTTGCAAATTCCCTGAGTATTGCCTACTTTCACTTTGGGGTGAACTCATTGTGATGTCCTCTCCTTTGTATATTAACAACTGTCTCGAATGGTATTCACTTGTGAATAACTTGTAGAATGATAAACTCCAAATAGTTTTGAAATGATCTTAAAAATTCTTTTCATTTGATAGGCATTACTGGTTGCTTTTCCAAAGAAACAAAAAGGAAAACAAAACAAACCAAAACAAAAACCCACCAGAATAAATGTTTTACCAGTAGCAGTCATTTAGCGTTCAATAAATCAAACACATTTGATTAACTGACACCAATAAGGGTGCAAGTTTTCCTGGTTAAAAATTTTGGTTTGGGTTTTAGGTTTTGTGAAGTACAGCTAATATTGACAAAGTGTAGTTTGACGTACATGGTTGTTTGTTTCTTAGACAAGTAGAGGTGATCAGTAACACAAAATTCACAGTTAACATTTTACTACAAAAAACAAACAAACAAAAAAATAGTAACTAACTAAACAAAGACTTAATTGGTCCTCAATTAAAATAAAGGAAACATAACCTACTCTAGCCTCAAAGTTTGGTTTGTGTATATATTAGTGATGGGTCGGTCGCGAGCGTTTCGGCTCTAAGAGCCGGCTCTTTGAAGTGAACGACGGGAGCCGGCTCCCCACTGAGAGCCATTCTCGTTTTTTTGTTTGTTTGTTTGTTTTTTGTTGTGAAAGCCACGTGAAGATTTGTGGCAGTGAGCGAGCTGCTAGTGTCCACACACACAAGGTGCGCTGTGCTGTCTCTGTAGCTCCGCCCCTCTCAGACACACCGCGCACCCCCTCCCTCTCAGTGTGTCTGAGAGGGGCGGGGCTACAGAGACAC
>JAOXNZ010000166.1:8076531-8088356 GCA_028566095.1 Kryptolebias brasiliensis
TAAACAGTGATGAATGAAAGATGAAGGTGCTGAGAGAAAACAATTCTGTTCGTCAGGAAACACCAGTAGTAGGAATATATATATTTTTTTTAATAATTGTGCTTCTTTTCTTTTTTTTATTCAGCACGTAGACGACCACAGTATTATTATGGCAGATCAGACTGTCATCAAAAAAGGTGAGTTGAGCCAATTGTATTACTGTTAGAGAGAAAAAGAGAGAAAGAGAAAAAACAAGTCATTCTGTTGGTAAATTCTGCCTGGGGTACATACTGTATTCTTTTGTACAACCATGCAGTAATTACTAACAGGAACTGGAAATGTACTTCCAGGACTTGTACTTTTTTCATTTTGTGCAGATTTAGAGATGTCATACTTCTCTTGTGGCATGTCAGGGCATTCGGTTGTTAGCGTAGAGCACAGGAGGAGTCTTCTATTTGTACTAACACTGCACACAATGATAATCCTCACAGCCATGAGATGCACTCATCTAAGCTCGATGTGATCCTCTACTTATTCTGCCAGTGAAGGTGCTTGAATGGATTCCCAGTGAGAAAAAACGGATTCCCTTTCAAATTCGGCAGGCTGTGGCTGACATGACATGAAAATTGAGCAATCTGGCAACCTCCGTGTTGACTGAGAAAGAAGAGGAAAGCTTTGGATCATCTTTAGGCCTTTTTAAGCTTGCAGCCCCCCCTTTTTTCTGTTCACGCTACCAAGAATTTAGGAGTTGATCTTGAAGATGTGTTTTCTGTGCTCTGCAGGACCAGCTTTTTGTTGGGGTGTGGCATTCGGCTTGCATGTGAAGGACAGTTCAGCAGTTTGTTCAGGCATGAACTGTTTTGAGGAAGAAACTTATTTGTTTGTTTTTTTTGTCGTCAGGGCTCCATTAGTTGGAGTGGAAGATAAAGAGCAACATTATAACAATTCTTAGATTTGTCGATTTATATAGATGGATGGATGGACGGATGGATGGATGGATGGATGGCGCACCATGCAGAAAACTATTTGTGCAGTACAATAAAGCAACTTGTCTGCATTTGTCACACAAATCAGTGATGGCTCATTATATTGTTCCCATGCTCAAGGGAATGCTATAGGCAATCTAGGTTTTCCACTTGTAAACAATAGCATATCATTCCCAGGCATGTGCCCCAGAGGACAATTAAACCACCCATATGACTCTGTGATTTCTGTCTCAGTATTAGGACTACGAGGTGGCAGGAACCTTGATCGCTTACAGAGGACTTATTATCAGGGGGGCATTCTTGCTGGTGAGGATGAAGATAGCTGTATTTTGTAGTGTGGTGTGGCGTGCTGTTTTGTTATTTATTTATTTATTTTTTTGTCTGAAGACTGTCAATTCTTTTGTGTATGATTAAAAAAAAACAAAAAAAAACAGAAAACTGTGAAGTATATAATTTATCCCAATTTTGGTGCATCAAAACCACCCAGTTCAGATCATGAGTGTTTTTGAAAAAACAAATCATTTAGACGCTAGGGCTCAGATGAGCGGCAGTCTGTATGTGCATACCTGTTTGTGGATGGTGTTTGCTATAAGGGCTAACCATCAGGCATTTAATGTTTTCGAAAACCACAAATACTTCAAAAGGTTTGAGATGCGTCTTGTAAATACTCCTTCAATAGGCACTGGCTATCTCAGTTGTTAGGAGTTGTACACATACTTTCTTTTCATGTTATTACATGAAAAAAAAAAGAGAAAAAAATCACTCTTTTACATAAGGATTAAGGTTAGCGCTTATGTACATAAACTGAGAAACTGCATTATGTAAATCTTCCCTATTCCCCACTCACAATGCATTTTCTTTCTGTGTTTTTTTCCGTAATTTTCTCTTACGCTTATACATCCATTTTTGCTCTCCCTCCAGGCCCTGTCACACTACCCAAAGGTAACACACTGGGCCTTCCCTTCCAGAAAGAGTCCCTGCTGGGCATGGTATCAAATCCAACAGAGGTGTTCTGCTCTGTACCGGGCCGTCTTTCCTTGCTGAGCTCCACATCCAAGTACAAGGTTACTGTGGCTGAAGTCCAGAGACGTTTGTCACCCCCAGAGTGCCTCAACGCATCACTCCTGGGAGGGGTTTTACGCAGGTCAGGACCTCAAACTCATTCAATGTGACAGCTTGGTTGGGTTTAATTTTATTTTCCACTCTATGTGCTTTGAAAAAAAAAAAAAATCAACATAAAACTGAACAAAACAGCTCCATGAGAACCATTGTATTTTTTGTTGTTGTTGTTTTTTTGTTTTTCACAAGCCGGACGACTGTTTGAGAGCCTTAGATATGAGTAATAATTACACTGTGAAATTGTAGACGTAATGCGTGGCATGAAGCTCAGTCGCCCATGGGAAAGACTTTTAAATGCACAGCTTGGCTTACTTTAACACTTTTTTGCAAGGTTCATGACATTCTGTGTTGTCTGCAGTTTTAGTTCAGTACTTCCTTTGAGGATTTGTTACATCAACACTGTTAGTCTGAATTTGAAGACTCTGTGGCTGTGTTTTTGTGTGTGTTCATGAAATTGTTTGACGTGTAGCTTTCTCTGTGTCAGAGCAGTTGACCTTATGCCACATATGTTAGTGTGGCAGTCTGTCGAGAGACTGAGCGGTTACCCTTTGTGCTTAACACCCCTGATCAGAGCGTTTGTTTTGTTTTTAGCTGGAGTGCATGTTTGCCACTTCCCATGTGCCTTTGTTAATGCTGACATGCACACATGCACCCACATATACAAACACGGTCAATTTTAAGTAGGTCATATAGCAATGGGAGTGGGTTCGTTAGCAGAAAGACGAGAGGGGGGAGATCGGGATGACGGGGTGAAGCTCTCAGACACACATGCTTCCCTAAAGATGTTCCGTCTCTCACCCGCCACACAGAGGGAGAGCTGGCTGCCCAGTCATGCGAAAAACTGAGTCGGCCATGGCAAGTTAGGGGTTTAAAAGCTTCTATAAATGCATGATAGCCCTGCTGTGTTTGCATTATTTGTTTTAATGATATTTAGCTCAAGATTAGATTGTCATCATAAAGTGTTGTTAGAGATTTTCTTCAGGAGTAAATTAATCTTTCTCTGGCAAGATATTTCTCCTGTTTATTCAGTCTTCACTTGCCTATTTAGTTGATTTCTTTGAATGCATGTTTTCAACTTCCTTAGGCAAACTGTAATTAAAAATAACCTCATTCAGTGATAATTGCTACTTAAAAGTACTCATTTTCTGGTGAAAATTTCCTGTAAATGTCAACAAAGCGCATAAGAAAAGCTGCAGTTTGTGAAATTTTGCGGTTGCCTTCATGATTGTTAACTCAGTTTTACTTTTTTTCTTTTTTGCTCTACAGGGCAAAGTCAAAAAATGGAGGTCGTTCTCTGAGAGAAAAGCTGGATAAAATTGGTCTTAACCTGCCTGCAGGAAGAAGGAAGGCAGCCAATGTCACTCTACTTACCTCACTAGTGGAAGGTATGACATGTCACTCAGTAGCGCTCAGGACTTTCTCAAATCTACCTGCTGTTTCCACCTGCTGGAATGCAGCTCATATGGTGTGAGAAAGTTGACGCGTCACTCCCATCAGCACAGTGTGTTTTAAGTACAGTACAGTCATAAAAAATTCTCCAAACTTCAGTTGTTCAGTATTTTTTTGAGAAGCTTTTTTTACATTTGTTATTTGTTTATGTTGTATAACATAATTTTAAAATCTGCAAATTGGATTTGCTTCTAAACAAATAATGAATTACTAAAAACATGCCTCTGCTCTAAACTAGAAGTAAAAGAAAATTCTAACTTGCATAGGAACAAACAATATTTGTTTTTTTTTTAATATATGGTTTTGTTGCCTTTTGAGTTAGGATATAACAGTTTATTTTTCTGTTTTCACAATCACAAGAAATGCAGTGTTGGGCTTTAGTTTACATCCTCAGATTAAATCTTTTTTTTTTAACATTTCTGTGTTTTATAAAATTGCCAAAAGCCTCACAAAGCTAAATTTTGTGATTTAGTGAGCTGTAAGCAAAAGGGAAATGTGATATCCTCAACTTGATACACCACTAGTTGTACGTTTTGCTGACATGAATCTTTCATCGTGATTACAGTATCACCTTCATACAACCTGCCTCTGGCTTCAGTAGAATATATTTTCCCCTCTCTTGCTTCCTTCACTTCTATTTTTTTTTTTAAATAAATGGGCTAATGATTCTGTGTAGAAGAATAACTGGAGGCCTGTTGTATTTAGAGATCTTCAAAGCTGAATTAAGCCTTGTTGTGTTCAGCTTGCCAGGAGCGCCAGCTGACCTTAAAGCTTCTGCTTCTGAATAGCTGCCTGCATCCTGTTGTGATGTGCATGTCTATCAATAAATGGAGCTGAAGGTGCCTCGGGCACTCTGTGTTAGCATTTATCCACATAAGCCCAAAATGACCGTGCAATTCAAACCAACTTCTAGCTGAAAATAAATTTATCTCATTGTAATTTCCCCTTGGCTAGAAGACTTAACTTAATACTGATGATTATTCTCAACAGCTTTGGTTTATGTAGCTTGTTGTTTGTGTCTATCAGGTTCAAAATGGGAATTTGAAAATAGTACTATGGGCTCTGCTAAAATGTTGAGCTTGATAGGTTATAGTCAATCTTTTCATATCTGATCTGCTAGATCAGAGTGGGGAATTGCAGTGCCACCATATCAAGTGTGTTGGCACCACAAAAGCAGGACCAGTTAATGTATAATAATCACCAAAATCCACATTAGGAAGAAGGAGGGAGGGCTGTTAAGGTGCAAAAGAGTTCAAAGTTATATTGTTAAGGTTTTCATTTTTGTTTTCAGTCATTGTCTGGGCATGCACATGCTTTAAAACAACTTGGATAGGTGAAAGAAAACATGACTTATGTTGTAGTCAGGTAACTGAGCTGCATGTTAGTTTTCAACTCAGTGAAGAAAAGTTGATGTCATCACTTCTGCTAGAAGTCAACACCTTTAAATTTAAGTTAGTGGAGAAAAAAAACTTGTTGCTTTTGACACACGTGCAGTACAATATGAATGTCGCTCATGCAAAGCAGTCTTAAAAGGTGGTGGTCAAAATGGTTGGTCAACATTTTCAAGAGTTTTAAAGAACATCTAACAATACTGCATGAAATGATAAGAAGCTTTTTTTTATTAGTAATACTGTGCATTCTTGAAGTGTTCTCGGATTCTGTGGTTTTACTCCAGCATCTGCTTTATTCCACTTCTCCCAGGTGAAGCTGTTCATTTAGCAAGAGACTTTGGTTATGTATGTGAGACAGAGTTTCCTGCAAAAGCAATAGCTGAATACTTGGGCAGGCCACATGTGGAGCGCAACGAGGTTAACTCACGCAAGAACATGCTCCTCGCTGCAAAGTAAGTATCTTGGCTTTATGGTTTGCATCTTATTTACATGTATTTATAAACTTAGGGTGTAACAAATTACCATTTCTTTTTTTTTATTTTATCACATTTTTAATTGTTACAGCATCTAGCTTCCTTAGTTACCTGCAGTACTATCCATGGAATTCACTCCCTGGCCATATTGACTCATTGTATAAAGTGCACTCATTTTGGATTTCTACCTTCAGGCAAATCTGCAAGGAGTTCACTGATCTGCTCACTCAGGATCGGTCGCCTTTGGGAAACTCGAGGCCTGCACCCATTTTGGAGCCTGGAATCCAGGGCTGCCTGACTCATTTCAGCCTCATCACACATGGTTTTGGCTCACCAGCCATCTGTGCTGCAATGACCTCGCTCCAGAACTACCTGAATGAGGCACTCAAACAAGTGGACAAGATGTACCTGAGCTCTGGCAGCGACACCCAGGGATCCTCAGAGAGTGGGAACAAGCCTGACAAAATGGAAAAGCACAGGAAATGAGAGCTCACAGAGAGACCCTTATGAATTTTAGAACCCCAGAATCCCCTAAATCCTGTTGCCCTCTTTGCCCTTTTTTGGACTTTAAAACTGATATTTAGTATTGTTATTTTGAAAGATTACTTTGTTTGTAGGTGTGTATGTGTGCTCACACTGTATATTTTTCTAAGAAGTTTTGGACTTGCCTCATGTGGCAGAAAATCATTAAGTTTTGGCACTTGATGGTAAATACTGTGGACTGATTTTAACAGGAGACTGCTGTGTGAAAGATTAACACACCGTATCATTCTATGCAGTTTTATAAAGTTGCCTATGAGCTGATGCTACAACCGTAGACCATAAAACTTGTTCTTTGTTGAAAAGAAGAAGAAACAAAACAAAGTGCATTCTCTGCTTTTTAGAGGACATCATTTCAAGATGACTTTCTATGGCTGTGAATTCCTCTCAGCATTCCCCCCTCCTCCTCTGTCTGGATGCAAAATCCACTGATTTCCTGTGTCTCAATGAACCTGCAAAGGAAATTTTTTATATGTGTGTATAAAAGAAGAAAATCCACTTTGTTTTCTTTATTTTTTGTGCTTTTGTACAACCACTCCAGAATGACTCCAGTGTTATTGTGCTTTGTCTATGGTTGATGATTTGAGTCTTATGTTGGACAGTTCACTCAGTACTCACCAGAGATTTTAAAGTTGCTGCAATAGAAGCCTCTTCAGTGTTCGTGTGGATTACAGGCATTGCTATGATTTCTTTGTAACTCATCTCATAAACATGGCAGTAAGAATACCACAGTTTTATGATTACGGTATGATTACGGTATTTGCCATTCATAGTATTTAAAAATTCCAAGTTAACAGTGACCTGCCAACATGCTGAATCCTGCTAAAGTGTATGTGTGTTGTGAGAATGTGTGTGTAATTGTACATACTGATTTCTTTGAAAATGTCTTTAATTAGACATTAAATTCAAAACACCCAAACCTAGAATTTTATTCAGTGTGTTGTCCTGGAGTGTAAATATAATTTTTTTAATTTATGTTGTAATTTAATGGGCTTGTGTAAATAATAGTATCATTCTGGTGTGAGGTTTAACTTCTAATGAGGATGTGTTTTAAAAGTTTTATAAGAAGAAAAAAAAAAGAGTTAGTCTTTTTCATTAAGTAGGTTAGGAAATGGGCATGATTTACTTTTTTTGAGAATATGTTAAACCATGTTTTAAAATTCCAGGAAAAAAAAATACAAATAAAAATAAGAGCCTCAAGGCTGATCTAGTGTGTGACGATGTTGGCCACAAAGACACCCCTTTTCTCCCCATGTAGCCTTTTTTCAGCACTATTTCACAGAGAATGATCATGTGTTAAGAAATTTTCCTAATAATAAAAAACAGCTAAGGAAATTCCCCCTACAAACCTAATGGGAACAGTAGTCATCATTATTTGCTTTCACTTAGCTTTACAAATAGGCTGTGCCGCTTAGCAAAGGCATAGCCCTCAAAAGTACATCATGTGATGACCAAAGATGTGCTGCAAAGAAGCAAGCAAATGGCTTGTTTATGTTTGAACTTAGAAAACGGTTGCTGAACAGCATCCAATGCAATATCATTGTTAATTTTGATGTTGAATTATTATTTTATTTCTCTTTGGTTGTTTTCTGTTCAGGGGCAGGAGTGCTTCAACACCAACTTGAAATTGGGGTGCTTAAAGACAACACTCAAAACTGTCATTTACAACTGTAAAATCAACATTAAATGGCAGTATTGCATAGAGATGCCCCCTGATAAGACACGAGTAATAATGATGGCATTGCATAAGCTGTGACTTAAAGCCATGTAAGCTCTGCAAGAGTTCCTTGTTTGTGTCAAGAAGGCAGCTTGTGAACTTTGTTTTCTAGTTAGCATGATGAACTGAAGCAGCTTGAGGGTCTCTGGTGACATTTTAGCCTCAAATGTCATGTATACCAAAACCAGAAGATTGCAAAAGCTGAACTTTTAAAACGCTAATTCTTAAGTATTAGTGTTTCCTGAACATCTACATATAGAAATATATGTCTTTGGAAATTCATAGGGCAGCAGATGCATTTTCTTCCTATCACTGGCGTGGTTTCAGTGTAATGCTACATGTTTCTCAATCTCTGTGGGACAAAAAGGGAAGAAAAAACTACATGGAGTTGGATGTGGCACAAGGTTGCTTAATCATCACTTGCCTAGCCAGTTCTTGTTGATTCATGTGGTCTGTCTGTGTTTTAGAAGCTTATTATTAAGCATTGGCACATTAGTGACACCAAACTAGCACTGACTGAAACACATTTCCAAATTATTATTATTTTTAAAGTGAGAGAAAATACAGCAGCATTAATTCAAAGATTTATGTTATTTCTTTTTATAAATAATCTACATTAGGCATGAGTAAGCTACTGATTCAGAGGCCTCTGGGATAAACCAGCGTTTTCCCAAGAACCTTGCTACAGGGTTAGAGAGGCAGCAGCAGCAGTTGCAGCAGATACCTTGCAGTAAAACAAGTATCAGCCTCTCCCCTCAGAACCTGTCTAACCAGAACTGTCAACCTGAACCCGGTGGCTCAGCTCTGAGAGCGGTTGACTTTAACTGCCTTCAGTTATTCGTGTTATGTTGTATGCATAGACCTGAAAGAGCAGATAATTGGAGGGGGCGTAGGTGATGGTGGGAGAGCAGAGGAGGTACAAGTGAAGGTTGTTGGAGAGAGAAAAAGGAGGATTGTTTGAGTGCCTTTGATGATCAGCGAAACATGGTTAAAGCAGCACTTCCCTGTGACAGAGGGTTTGATTGAAAGTTATTCATCCTCTTCCTTCTTCTTTCTCTACTCACGTTGTCACTCAGTCACATCACAGAGTTTTTGTTTTAGCCGACACACAGACACACGTCTTTTTGTAAGCAGAGGTGACCTTTTTAAAGGTGGTTTGTGGAGTTAAAGCTGTTTAAAACTGATTAAAAGAATAACAGTGGTACACAGTCTAAGACTCTGTCACTAAACCCTCCTTTCCCTCAAAAAAACAAAAACATCAGACCATATAATAACTACTATATGTCACTCACTATCATGTGTTTTCCACACTTTTGCAACATGGTGACTGGTCAAAAACTCTACTCAGACCTGTGAAAAAGAATGAGTAATTCACCTTTGCCACACCTAATGTAGCTGTGAAAAGGAGACAAGTGTAGGCCTGTTCATTTTCTTCTGTGCCTCACTCATCCTCTTCTTTTATGAAAAGAGAGGATCTCAGAAACCGCTTTAATCAGAGATTAGAGATTATATTTGACATGCTAATGTAATCTTTACATCTCATTAGGATGCCTAGGGCCACTTGTCAACTTTAGATTTCCTGAACTGTAGTTGTAATTCAAGCTAGTTCTGACTACATGACCTTTTTATCTAGGTCTCTGCAAGTCACATGACAAAGCTCAGAAAAACCGCTCCTCCTTCTACATCTTCAACCTGCTCCTGCCCTGCTTCCTCATCTCCTTCCTGGCTCCTCTGGGGTTCTACCTGCCGGCCGACTCGGGGGAGAAGGTCTCCCTGGGGGTGACGGTGCTGCTGGCCCTCACTGTGTTCCAGCTGTTGGTGGCTGAGAGCATGCCTCCTGCAGAAAGCATGCCCTACATAGGTCTGATTTATTCTTTGGTTTTCGCCATAGTATCGAATTACTACAACCAATAAGATCAATTTCTATCATAAAAAAAGAGTAAAAAATAATTGACAACATATTGAGCATTGAATTTAAGATATTTGCTTTAATGATAGTTTAGTTTAGTTTGAGTTTCTCAAAATTCCCATGTTGAGAATCTAATAGTTTTGAGATATGCATTTTGCAGTTTCTCTGTCAACTTGAATTTATTAGTTTTTAATTTTAGATCAACAACATGCAATTAACCCACCACAAATCTGTCCTTTCTTACCTTCTTCTACAGGGAAGTACTACATTGCCACCATGACTATGATCACAGCCTCCACTTCCCTCACCATCTTCATCATGAACATCCATTTCTGTGGTGCCGAGGCAAAACCGGTCCCACACTGGGCGAAGGTGCTAATCATGGAGTACATGTCCAAGATTTGTTTCGTCTACGAAGTCGGGGAAAACTGCACAACTCCGGAGAGTGAGAGGACTCCGCTGTACCCAGAGGAGCCCATGGGAGATAAGGGAGGTTACTATGATGACAGGACCCACGGTGGCTTCTACTCTCAGGACAGCGAGCCGTACAAGTACAGCAACGGCCAAGCCATACATCATCACGACAAGCATTCCAAAAGCCAAGCGAACGGCAGCTCCAATGGCAACTATTACTATCACAACAACCAGAACCACAGGGCTTCTAGGCTGGAGAGGGGTGAGACAACCTGCCACATCAGGAGGGATGAACTGGACTGCCAGACCCCTGCGCACGCAAGAAACGTCCAGCACCTGAACGGGGGGCTTAAGGAGCAGAGTCTCTACCCACTGGAGAAGTATCAAGTCCCAGCCTGCCCCTGCTGCTGCCCCTGCCTCCAACATAAGCAGGTGACACGTCACACCTTGTTATTGCCGACTGATCAGTTTTCTCCTCTTTCCAGCTTCTTTTACCTCCTTCTTCTGTGTTTCAGGTGGTGAAGAACATCCAGTACATTGCCAACTGCTTCCGTGAGCAGAGAGCGACGTGTGTCAAGGTGGCAGAGTGGAAGAAGGTCGCCAAGGTGATGGATCGATTCTTCATGTGGATCTTCTTCGTCATGGTCTTCCTCATGAGCATCCTCATCATTGCCAAGGCGTCCTGACAGCTTCTTCATCCTTTTTTTCTACCAACAATCATCCTCCAGCATCTCTGGGCCTAAGTGTTAATTGTTTTTATTTGAACACAGACGTTGGATACAACCATTTCATTTCAGTAACCTGTTTGTGTGCATGCATGTGAGAGTGTTTTTGCTCTGACGTCTCTGCAGACGGATTCAATCACCCAAAAAAACTCATCATCAAGCCCTCTCAGTTAAAGTCAGGTGGACCTGAATGCGTCACGAAGCAGCGGAGCTGTAAGACAATCCTGTCCTCCTGCTTTGGACAAGCACAGACTCTCCATTTTTGATGAGCTAACAGCCAGACTTCCAGTTCTTTGTTTCTTACATTCTGTTTTATAGCAAACAGATGACGTCTTCCTCTTTGTTGTGTGTCTTCTGCGTGCACAAGGCGAAGCAGCATAATTACTACAAAATCAACACTACTGATCAGGAAGAGGGGAATGGTCACTGACGCAGTTTTATTAAAAAACTGAGCAGAGCAGAGATGTGAAGCGTGTTTGTTTGCCGAGACTTTGACCAAGTCATCAATACCTGAACATGACTTGGAGAAAATACAGCATGTCTGACTGATGTCTAACTTAAAATTCTTCATTTAAACCTTCAAACCTGCCTCCCAGTTTGGTGAAAGGGGAGTTTAGATCTTTTGCAGTGGAGTTCGGTGGAAAGGTTTTAAAGAATTACCTACTTACTTGTTGTAGATAGCTCTTTGAATGATCTCTTTTTGGACAAAAACAGTTTAATTCTGACTGAATTAATGAGCCAACGTCTAATCTGAGAACAAATTAGAGTGCTGCTGTCATAAAACAGCCCCAATCCCAAAAGTTTTACCACGGTTTGTGTGAATGCTATTTTATAAACATCTACACTGTCGTCAATTTGCATTACACGGTTATTCCAGCAAACATGGTCCCACCTGAAGTGCTACTGCTAGCTGCTGCTGCCTTTATTTGCCCTTAAAAATAACCACAGAAGTTTATATAAATGTGTCACAAATACATTTTAACAGACTCCTCAATGCAAAACTGACAGCAATGTAAAGATGTATAAATTGGGGTTTGCATGAATTGATCAATCAATCAAGTTTATTTGTATAGCACATTTCAGCAACAAGGCAGTTCAAAGTGCTTTACATCATAAAATCACA
>JAOXNZ010000166.1:8096050-8107176 GCA_028566095.1 Kryptolebias brasiliensis
TTATGAAAGTAGTAATTCTATACTTTTAGCAAATCCTTTTGAATGTTTGTTTTGTGTTTTTTTCTTATTCTGTCATGCACAAATGAGTGTGAATAGTAGCATGAGAGTGGGATTGCAAAAGTGAACGTATGAGTCTGAATGTACATCGACGTGTGTGTGTTTAGTTGTCGTTTAGCTCTTTGACTAAACAGACAAACTGATGTCTCCAGTAAAAGAAAAAAATGTGCAGCTTAAATATATTGGTCTTGTTTGGACATGTTCTTTTAATTTTTGCTCCACACCACCTGCTGCACTCTGAGCCTGGAAGTAGTAGCCCTCACAACAGATGATCAAATTAGAAAATCTTTAAGATTTAAAAGCATTTTGAAATATCATAATTTATTTTCCATTTGTGTTTTGCCTGCTTTTTTAAAAGATATACAGAAAATTACATAAAAGTACAAAGGATATGAGAGAAAAACCTTATGCAAGAGGAATAGAACCCAAAAGCATTTTAAGCAGCTGAAAGTAAGAAACAACAACAACAACAACAATATTTAGCGTAATCATTAATGGTTGACAGCTATTTCTTTGTTTGCACTTTCTTTCCATACTTGTGTTGGTTTTTACCAAACCAACCCAAGAACTGCTATGATAAAAAAATAAAAAAATAAAAAAATAAACATTAGGATAATAGGTAATTCTAAATTACTTTATGAATATTCCTTTAAATAGACATTACCTTTTGGCACTAATGATCTGACATTATCTGAGAATAACAGTTATAAAGTATGAGAAATGCACAACTCTTTTTACCAATGTTTTATGGTATTTGCCTTCATTGACAATATGTAGTGTTCAGCTTATTATTAGTTTGTAATATTACAAGGGCTGAAGAGATCCCACAAGGTGGTGTTTTGGTGCAGACACCATATAGGCACAATGATTTACAGTTTTAGGTTGAAATTTGACTTATTAAATATGACAGTACAACTGCAGCTTGCGATTAGTACAGAATTTAGAAAAAATCTGTATTTACTATTTCATCATGTATTTAAGGGTAGGAGTCTGGAATTCTTTAGGTGGGATGCATATTCATGTTGCTGCCACTATTACTAAATAAACACAGTTTTAAATTTACTCAAACATCACCAAAAATTTATTATTTTTTACAATTTTTAAATTCATTTTTTTGTGCTCATCTCTGAGTGCATTTGTGATGTAAAAAGCAAACAAATAACCAATGAAGAACTACTAACATATAGATACACATGTAGTGAAAAAGGAAATAAATTTAAAAACAACAACTTCTTATTATCATGGCTCTCTTTATTTTTCATGCATAAACAGAGATGCAACTACATAAATCCTGGTGCCTAAAAGATTGTCATAAAGATGAAAAATGAATACAAACTTAGACAAGGTGGGGCACATATAAATATAAATTTGCAATAAATGTCAATTGTAGCAATATAACTGATTATTAAGAGTCTTAACATATCCACTTTATCATTGTTTATGGAAGAGGAACATTTGTTCTTTTTATATCAAACACAATATATTATTTATGAAAAACTGTTCATGTTTGATGACTCCCATCCCATCATTTTCAGGAAGGTTACTTAGGGATGATGTTACTGGAAGTACAAACATACCAATCTTGTAAAATATTTACTTTTATTTTTTCTAAGAATGAGAGACATTTTATTATAAATAAGGTGAAATTCTCATTATAAATTTTTAGTCTAAACCCTAGTCAGTGTTAGATTTTCATTAGTAAAAGAATAAATATTATTTCTTATCTAACATCATAGTTGTGATTATTTAAAATTGGGTTTTAAAACTTGCTCATTTATGCTTTTGATAAATGCACTGAATATTTATTTTTTAACTTAATTTACTATAATATTAAATTAAATAATATTGAACTAAGACACAAATAAAAGATTCATACATTAGACAATTTAGATTTTTTTTTCTTTGTTTTTTAATTTTTTTGTCTTAATTGACATTGTCCTTTGTGATATGAATATTTTCATAAAATATTTAACTGATAAAGGTACTGAAAGACAAAATAATACCTACACTATACAACTACATTTAAATTTGGGAATTTCGTTTCAGAGCAAAAAGCAAGAGTTTGACATTTTATTAAAATACAACAGTCAGATTTTGATGTTCTCCATATTTAATCTGGTACTAAAATAAAAATCAATAGGACAATTTTCACACCTGATGGTGGTCATCAAACTATATTCAAGGAAATTCACTGAAGTCTGTGAACAATTGTCCTTGGAACAGTGGACACACACACACCCACACACACCCCCACACAACCTCATCTCTCACTTCCTACAGCCAGTGACAGTGTCATCACAAAGCAGCTGTTGACATTTTAAACCTGTCTCACACACACATGCAGGTAACAGGGCGCTACAGCGAGCAACAGGCAGACAAATGCTGATGATCTGTCTCTTCTCAATCTACTCTGTCACTTTAAGCAAAGTAGAAATATACCAGACTGTGTCTGAGAGTTTGAGATTGCATGTCAGCGTGTGCAAATGTGTGTGTGTGTGTGTGTGTATTTTGGGCGGGAGAGCAGCATGTACACACATAAACATCCTCCAGGCAATGGGAGTCATCCTGGGAACATTTATCTTTGCTGGTAATGCAAAGAGGCAGCCAACCTCTAATCTGGCCTTCAGTTATTTTCTCTGAAATTTCCAAATGGGAGGGGGGACGTAGTTGAGAGAGGAGAGGAGTGGGTGTGTGTGTGTGTAGGGGGAGGGGATACGAGGGGGTGGAGGGTGGGGGGGAGAACCAAAGTCACTGGAAAGGAAAGAAGTCTTAGAGATAATAGAGAATGGAAGAACAACAAAATGGGGTGACAACACAAATCTGGTGCATGCGCATTAAATGTGTGTGTGTTTGCTGGGTTGTAGGTATCTCTGTTCATTCCTTGTGTCTGCTCAGGTCAAGAGGAGTAATGGTGGTGGGTGGGTGGGTGGGAATGGATGATGAGGGTTACCTTGTGTTTTGTGTGTCTGTGAGGTTGAATGAGTTGGGGTGATGTAGTTGTGTGTCAGAGTGTGTGGGTAAGTGTGCAGCAATGGCCATGCCCTGTAGGCTGAGCTGGATCTCTCAGTGTGCGAGCTGATTCAAAGTGAATGGCAGCGTGCCGCGTGGCTCCATCTTGGCCAAATAACTTCTGACACTCCTCGCCTTGTTCTTTGATGTCTGAGGAAACAAGGTGACAGAGGCAGACACACAATGTCACAAGTGGAACACCAACAATAAACTCTTTATTAAGCACACATAAAAATGCTTTTCAACACTCATGTAATAGAGGATTCACATTTGAGTTACAGTTCCTTCTGGTGGAAAATCTATTGGAAAATGTGAAGTTTTAACGTCACTCAAAGCAAAGACATGACAACTGGCCACACTGTAGGTTTTAAATCCCCTTTATCTTTTATTTTAACAACTCCTAACTAAGCAATTCTGTCTTGAATAAAGAGGAAAGAATAAAAGCAAAAACAGAGTTATATTCTAGATGTGATGCCTGCATGTTAACAGGTACATCAATCTATATCCTTGTATCATAACTTCTTTGTGACTGACTATACATGCAGACAAACACAGACTGTTTGCCTCGGCTGTCACTGTGGGACCATTTTAGGTTTGTTTGAAACTCTGCTATGTCACATACAGTCTGCTTGGTGCTGCACTTGTCATTGCCTCAGGGTGGACACAACCAAGTCGAACAATTTGTTTGACTTGGGCCATTTTTGTTTCACTACACCACCACATCTTTACTAAACTCTTTGAATAGCAGCTGCAATAAAATAGTTACAATGACCTTTAATATTTAATAAAATATCTATGGACTACTCCATTTTTGTACTTACTTATCTATAATTGTTTTTGGTGGAAAAACTGTAGAAATGCAAAAGATTTTTGGAATCTATGCAGCCGAAATCATAAAGTAGTATTCTTACATTAAAGATCAAAAAATGTTTTGAACTGAATGTTTGCACATGGGCAAATGTTTCAACTTTTATGACACTGATCAATGAATCCACAGCAGAAGCACCAAGTTATTCTGTTTGTACATTATCAACCAAATCAAAATGTTGCCATAAGAATTGATGTTGTGGCACCACTGTGCTGTCTGATGAGCTGTGGTCTGAATGTCACCTAAAAATGGTGAAGTAGAACCACATCTCAGCAACAGGTGTGAGTTTACTGTTGTTTAGATACAACGGGTATAAACACAGTGTAAGTGTAGCATAAAAAGCATTCTCAAAAATAGGATAAATTTATGATTATGTTCTAGAAACAGAAAAAGAAACATAGTCAGATTGCTTTAGTGGTTGATAGTTGAATTATGAAGCTGCAACTTATCATTGATGAGTGTTTTAAGGAGAACAAGATGATTGTATTTTGTCAGATACTATGAATGTGAGAAAAAACATTTAGTTAAATATTGCAAATTTGAGTTGTATTTTTTTACTTAATTTTATTTCATCCAGAAGTTTCTCTCTGTCTTCTACAAAAACATGTAGCGTAAGCTGATGAATTTAAAGCTAAGAGTCAATCTTTGCATTATGTAATTCTTCTTAAATTGTAATTTAAACAAAAAACCACACAAACCCACACCCACACACACATATATTGTAGATGCATGACATTTTGACTTGAGCATTTTAGAACTGCTTGATAAACTATTTTTTTAGTGGTGCACAGTACTACATGTGTACAGCTCAATGTGCAGCAGCTGTTGTTTTACCAGCAGTGTGAATGGGATTAGGAGTGTGTGTACAAGCTCCTTCAGTCATCAAAAGCTTTTAACTGTATTCACTGAACCTGTTCACATGAAGAAGATTGTGCACAGATTGCATTCACCGGAATGCATGTTATATTTGTGTGTTTGTGTATGAAAGACAGGCTGTCTATAGGTTGAAGGTTTCTGGTACTTCCAAACTTGCACTGGGTTTCCCTCAGTGTCACTGTGTGTGGGCTTACAGCAACTGTGTGGATATGACTTCTTTTCTTAGACTTTGATTATTTACAAATGTCAGCAGCATGTTGAATTAACAACTCACAACAAACATATAATTACACACACACAAAAAATAAAATAAAAAAAATTAAATTAAATCATGCAGATCTAATAAATATGATTAGGAGAAGTTGTACAAATGTCTCTATTTTCTGAAAATAACTCCCACTGAAGCTTGCATCACTGCTAACCATAGTGAAAAAAGCAACAACACATTTTTGTGTCAAGAAAATAAATTTAAAAAATGTACTCTAAATCAGCAAGAGATGAGTCCTTCACAAAATCCAGTTCACTTTTTTCTTCTGTTTCATGAAATTCAGCTAATTAGTTTTTATTGTAATCTTGTTTTCAAACAAATTAACATTAAATAGCCAACAAATTAATAAATAACGCTGAAAGTAACTCTATATGATGCAAAAATTCACTTTGTCACAAAAAACTATTCTCTTGTCTTAATAACTTTGTAAAAACTAAACTAGCCTAATTTATTTTGTGCAAATGCTTATAAAAATTAAACACTGACAGATTTATCTCATATACAGCTACATTAGACATTTACTTTATTTCATGCAATCAGCAGATTATGCAATAACAAAGTGTGTGGTGTGCTGGCTCTACCGGCAAATTACATACTTGTCTCTTTCAGTGAATATCACCCAGACAAACACTATACTTGGCTGCCCTTCCCTCTGGCCAACTGTAACCCATCTCTACTAAACAGACAAAAGAGAAGGAGAAAGTTAGAAATGAGACAGGGAAGGGTCAAAGCTGGAAGTGAAAGAAAGAAGAGGAGTTTTCAAGCAAAAGAAAACAACAACAACAAAAAATAAATTGTTTCACATCACCATCATCAAAACAAAACAAAAAATCATCCTGCCAAAACATGAAATAAAACAAACATATCCTCAAAGGTTGTAACTGATTCAAACCTGTGTGAATCATACAGTAATTTAAGTAAAATATCCCTTCTAATTCTGCTGATATCATTATCAAACTTGCTCTTTTTCTCATCTCACTACTCCTCCACATCCCTCCAGCTTCATTTCCTTACCTCTCTCCCTCCTTTTCTACACTCAGTGCCTCTGGCTCTACAGACAAGCTCTGTAAGGATTAATTAACCAATTAGGACTGGAGCCCTGGGAGCTGTTTGAGGGTCTGTTCCCCTTATTGTCATTACACTCACACACACACACCAAGAGGGACAGAGGCCACAGTTAGGCAGCACTGTGAAAGCTGGCATTAACTGGAAGATGCATCACTAGCAGCAGCATTCATCTCTCCCCTTTTAGTGACTGAGTAGGTGAGTAACCTTTTAATTAAATTAGCATTGATGTCCACTGTTTCTGCCCCTGGTATTCCCTCCACTCACTCTTCTTATTTGCCCATAGGTAGTGCCTAATTAAATTAAAGAGAACCCCCCCACCATATTATCAAATAAAATAGTCACCCAGAGTCTCATCATCGTCATACATTTCTCTATAGAGATCAATGTACATCCCATCACTCCAAGCAATAGGCTTGAAACTGTTGTATCTACACATGTACCTGAAGGGAATGTCTGTCAAACACCTATTTTTATAGAAGTGGGATAAAAAAAAGACTCACATGGACAGAGCATAGGATAAGATAAAATAATCCAAGGCTCAACATTTAAGGACACCAATATAACACATCTAAATAAAAAAATAATTCTTTCTTTCAAAAGACTGACAGGAATTGCAACACTTTGAGAGTGAGGGCCATGCAATCCTGCTGTGCAGTCTGCTGTGTGTCAGTGCTGACTGGCCTGATTAGGACAACACAACATACAGCCACAGACACAGCAGGGGAGGAATGATGCTGCTGGAAACAAGACAAGACAGCCCCCCCTACTTCTCATTATTTTCTCCTTTGTCAGCTCACTTGGCCAGCCATCAAACCTGATTTCTATGTTAACGTGAACTGCAAAGGGTGGGATGAAATATGTTTGTTAAATGATAACATGACCTCTTGGTCAGGATGTTTAACCTCAATGGGACACTGGTAGCAGAGTCTCTAGGGCCAAAGAATTAAGCTGTATTTGTTGTTTTTTTTCACTGATTGTTATTCTGATTTTTTTTTTAAATAATAATTTTATTACCACAAATTTGTTTTCACTCATTAAGTTTTAGGAGGTTGCAATTAAAAAAAGAACTTGAAATCAATTATGTAATATGTGCAGTATCGTAAATGTGGAAATAGAGTCACCAGGGATGTGTGGCTGTACCACCAACTTAGATGGGCAGTATAAAAGAATGTGTGGAAAATCCCTTGGTACAAAAGTCCCAAAAACACATCCTCCTAACTTGTAACAGTGTAACATTACACTTTTATTAAACCTCAAATAACTTATTTAAACTAAACATATAAAAAATGCATATGTGAGCAGCAAGATTGGACTCTTCAAATCAACAAAATTCAACAACTGAAAAAAATGATCTGAAGTGTATTTTACATTTTTTATTCAGGAAAAGTTCCCATTTGTTAATATGAAGGGGCATGACTTGAAAACTGTACTGTGACCAGTCTGCTAGGGGGTCCATGCTCTATGTTGCTTCATCTTCCTGGTTCAAGTCCTGTGTCTAGTTAGAACATGCCAATAATTACTTTAACAGTTGAACTCACTTTGCTCCACCTTGAGTTGTTTTAAAAGCTTTTTATAATAATCTGAAAGCTGAAAAAGCACAGATTTAGTTCTTTTGTGAAGTGAGCAGATAACTTGCACTTCATACATGAGGACACTTCAGCAGTGGATCACTCTGACTAAACTCAGTGTTGATTGGCCAACATATTTTTTATCAATCTGCTCCTCTACAAATAAGTGGGACTTTCTAAACAAACTTACTAATCTTTTTTGGAGAGTTGCAGATCTCTTTCAACCAGTTTATCTCAAAAGACCCAAGGGCTCAAGTAGTAGCAACTGGGCTGGTATGAAGATTTCATACCAGCTATTGTAGAGTACTATGAGAAGTCCCACCATGGGTCTACCTAACCAAACCACGGTGTCTCACTTTGTTTGAATAATATGAAAAGAGAAGTTTGTGCTGACACTGAAAATGACGAAAAGCAAACAACCACAGTGTAAGTGACACAGCGTCTCTAAAAAATAAACATGTAGGACTGAATAAATGGATTACATGTTCCCCTTGACAAAGTAGCTTTCTGCACCTCTGGGATTTCGGAGTTTGCCAAGTGTTGACTGCCACACCTGGTTAAGTGAATAGATTTGGAAGAGAGGGAGGAGGAAGGTGCTGACTGATCCTTGGAGTTTTTTTTTCAAATCAAAGCAGTAATATTTTCCGATTTGTAATCTTTTACTAAATTTGTTAAAATAATGATAATAATAATAGTAATAATAATAAAAAAGCTCTGTATATAGCACAAAGTTGAGCGTGTCTGGTTGAGAAAACTACTCCTGTTTGAGGTATTTACCACCTGTTTCCAGTTTTCCTGCTGCATTGACGTAGAATGTTTTAAATATTAGGACATTTGTAAATTTATAGATGTTTGGTTGCTTATTTTTCTGTAATTATAGTAGGGGAAAAAAATAACATTGATAATGATAGTTCTGTTTTTTTCAAGTCCTTTAAATAAGTCAGTTTTATGCAACTCTGTAAAGAAAACTGGACCTGCTGAGTCTGTAGAGTGAAGATATCGGTTATGTGTTGGCAGTTCCAGGTGGGATGATGTGAACAGGACATGTTTCAGCATGCCTCTGTTACACATGCATTATTTTAAAAACTGTGGGAATTTGACACAGTATCTAGCCTACTGCACTCATGTATTTGGGTCGGTGGGGGGTGGGTTGGTGCTTCACTTTTAAGTATCAGGTTTTTGAAAAAACAAACTTGATGCTGAAAATTGCCAAATTTGACACAATACAGTTTGTTTTGCCATTCTGTGATTCTGTCATTTGCATTTGTTTCACTAACTTATCAAACTTAATCAACTTCTTTTTCTAATTGCACTCTTACACACGTACCTACACACACACTGAATCTGCTGGCTGATGCGTCCCTTTGAAGTGTGGACCTGGCAGTAAATTCTTGGGCTCTTTTATGCACGCTCCTATTTTGATTAGTGAGGTTAACAAGCCGCTGCAGCTCCAGCTAATGAGACTGTATGTTGGAGAGGGGTCATCAGAGGTGCGGTGGCAGTATGAATGGATAAGACAGTCTCCTTCCTGTGGAAATAAAAAATAATAAAAGAAATCCCAGGCATGTGTATTTCACATAAAAACATATCTAAACAAAGTGTGAAATGTTCAACAAAACAAAACAAAAACATCTAGCTATTATATACATAATACACATTATACATTATACAACATTCAGACTGTGTGAGCTTAGTTGTCAGTGCTGCGGTCTTGGAATCCTGAGGCTGCAGGGTTGAGTTCAGGTTACATCATGAAGGGCATCCAGCATAAAACAATTGCCAAATGTTTTGTGCAAGTTTGCTTTCTGTGGCGATCCCTGAAGAAGGGAGCAGCTGAAAGTACAACAACACATGCAATATTCACAACACTGTTTTTGATAAAAGATGAGATTGTTCTTTAGCTGACTGAATCAAAATGCTCACACAGCCTACCTTCTCACCAAAATAGGGGCCTTGTGCAGCCAATCCTGCTGTGGACAGATGGGCAGAGAGAGGGGGGCCTCATTAAGGCAGGATGTACCAGGATGCAGTAAAACCTCTACATTGCTTCACTCTGATTTGTTTTTTTTTTTCTCTGTACTCACAGCACAGAGCTCTCCTAGAGATCATAACCAGATGGAAAAGAGTTAGATAAGTTAAATAAGTTAGTGCCACAACTTTTTTTAAGTTTTGTTAATGCTTCAGTGATGATGAAGGACATTAAGAGAACATTTTAGAATAAACTGTTTTTTATTTTTATTATTTTAACTTTGGAGTCACTCAGTGAGCAACATTTAGATGGCAAATATTCAGGAACTTTGACCAAGATCATTCTTTGCTATTGCTCAAATGCTGCTAAAGTGAATCATCCAGACTTTTGAACCATATAAGCTATTCTCTATATTGCATTCATTATCATATTCTGTTTAGAGCAGTGTGAACTTCTAGTTTGTAACTTCTTCATGCTATCTTAATGAAGTCACACTGATGTGTGTGTGCTATGTGAAAATCAGCCAATGGCTGTGCCCTGTCAGGTAAGTTGCACCGAATTTGAATAATTTGATAGAGTGGAAGAAGCAGTAATTATCAAACAAAGCAGCCCTAATGGAAGAAGACAGTTAAAGGCAATAAGTTAGGAAAATATTTCTGCAGCCAAATTTCAGCCTCATGATGAATCCTGTGTTCATCTCTTGTTTTCAACACAAGTCAAACTGCGACAACATGTAAGTGTTTTTGTTCAAAATTCTAAAATATAAAACAGAGTTTTTACAAATTCAAAAAATCTGAGTGAATTAAAATAATGAATTGAGTTAAACTCTCCATGGGCTATGTATTAACAAGAAAGACAATTAGAACAAAGAAAGTACATTATGTCAAGCCAGTGAAGCAATAAACCTCCTTAATCATGTCTTCTTGTTGCAGTAATAAAATTAAAAATAAATAAATAAGTAAATCTGTTATTGCACTTGTCACTTCATGACATGTCAAGAGAGAGGAATGTATTCAAGCCTTTGGCAACGTGTGACCTTTTAGGGAAGCCCAGGCGCAGTTTTCCTAATTAACCCGTCCTCTTCATGCACACAGACATTCATATCCACACACAATATGGCGCCTCGTTTATTAGACAGACACGGAGACCAACAGATTAGTTCAATCTGCATAAATGCAAATGTCCTTTGTGAGTGTCATGTTCTTGTAAGGAGACAGTTAACAACAGAATGCACAGAAAATTGTTTAAACTAATGAAAACTGAAAAATGAACCCAATATTCACACAGTGTGTTGTGAAAAAAAGCAAGAGTGCTTTGCAATTATGCTTGTACAATATTAATATATATAATATATTAATACATATAATATAAAGTAAGATGAAGCTAAACAGCTTTTTTTGATTTTACAAATCTGCCAATTTTTGCAAGTTATGTTTTTGATTT
>JAOXNZ010000166.1:8122714-8134711 GCA_028566095.1 Kryptolebias brasiliensis
CTAACAATCTGATATTTGATCTTTGGTTAGACACACTTTAATTTTGGCAATAAATAAATAAATAAAAAATAAAAAGCCTGACAAAATCTCTGAAAAATGTCCTGAACAACAGAGGCCACAGTTCTACTATTGCTAAAGCAATTGTTCAGCTGGTGTGTACTTGTAGCTTTAAGGTTGGTGCTAAAATTCTTCTTGGTTTTAATTGTGAGACTGCTGGTCCTGGAATGTTGCCCTAAAACCCGCCCACAATATACTGCGTTGTTATAAAAGTCACTCATCCTGCTTATTTAAATAAAAACCTGTGAGAATTTTTAGATGTGTTACTAACACATAAAAATGGTATGTCAGAAGAGCTTCCAAACTAAAAATTAAAGGTAACTACTTCCAAACTGAGTAGTTTGTCCATTTATCCATCCATTTTCTTTACCCACTTTTCCTTTCCATGAGCTGGTATATTTCTCCAGCAGTCCTGTGTAGTATCTTAAATAGGTGTTTGTGAAGTACAATGTTGTACAACTATGAAAACAAGCCAATAAATACAAATACAAAATACACTTTATTTACACTGTGTTACTTATTTATTTATTTTTTGTGTTTGTTTTTAATCTTAGCCCTTGTGTTTTCAGATAACCACTACACAATGTCTATTGCTGCAAAATGTTTAAACTAAGTTAATATTGATAAAAATAATTAGTCATTGAAATACAGTGTTTTTAGGCACAGGATGTCCACACCTAAACCTACACATAAGCTCTGCCTTTTACTTTAAAGGAGACCTAAGTGCTGCCTAAACTCTGCAAACGACACTGGGAATGGTATTGGACATGCCAGACACTCGCCTGCCTGGTTTTGGTCTTATTTAGTATTCTTTAAGGTTAAAAATTCCTAATGTTCAAACTCCTTGAAGATATGTTGAAAAATAAAAATAAAAACCCAAAACAAAGAAAAAATATACATGAAGCTTATAGTGCTGGCATGTGTGAACCTGACTAATACCCTAATCATGTTGCTTAAACTGTTAGGACACCTTCAATAATGATATTACAAACTCCCCACTGTTCATGTCAGTTTTACTTTTGTTATTGACCTAAATGTGTTATCAACACTACTGATAAGAATAATATAGAACAGTGCCTCCTTCCTGATTTCTAACAGAAATGAAATGAAAAATGATTTGGCATGTTTTCAACCTATTTGTTTACCCCCAAATGACCAGAAACAACCAATTGAACAGTTCAGTGACAATAAAAAAAACACATTTAAATGACGTTTAAAGTTTTTTAATGACATGTTTTTTGTTTACATACAATAACAAACAAACAAAAAAAATCCATTTATTTCCTGTAACACATGCAAACTAATCACAGGTATTCTTTCTGACAATTGCAAGTCACCAGCAAATGCAAGTTTTATAGAGAAAATTTTTTTATACAAACCTTTATTTTGTTTTTTGTTTTTGTTTTCTTTGTTTTTTACTGTTATCTTCAAAGAGTTTAGTTTTTAATTACATTTTTAGAAGAGATCATAGTAAATGTCTGGCTATCAAAGCACAAATACAATTTAAGCCAGTGCAGCGTCTGAAATAAAGTGCTATTCATAGGAAACAAACACAAACACATACCCAGTTACCTCCCCACATGTACAGACCTTATAACAGAATGTTGCGACATTAATCATAGTTTAAAATTAGAAGAAAAAAAAAAGAAACTGGAAACGTTCACTTTGTCACACTTTTTCTGTGTTTACGTTGCTCTTTCTTCCTTCAGGATCATTGAAGCAACACCATGGGGTTTAATGCTCTGCTGGCATCAGACTTTATTTACACATAATAAACTGATGTAATAATCGTAGTCAGATGAGCCCTGACCCATTTGAAAGCCATTAAACAAACACAATGAGGTGTATTTGCAGTCTCATAAGTGTCTTTTTGGTTGCACATTTAATGACCCCTGCTGTGTAAATCAGTCTTACAGCTGTTAGGAGGTTTCTGCAGGACTTACAGGTACTGAATGGGATAGTGTTTCTGAAGCCTTGCAGCAGTTTGCGCCAATTGTTTGACAAACTAACAAAATGCAAAATGTCAAATTTAAGAAAACAGAATTTTTAAAAATGCTTTAGTGATAACAATAGTATGTGTAAAACATCAACAGCACATTTTTTACACAGACTGTTTGTTTCTGTTTTTTGTTTGTTTGTTTCTGTAATCTAAAGAAACAGAATTAGGAAAACCACAGTAAAAGCAGGATTGGACAAAATGAATGTAAACTGAAAAGGAACCACAACCACCACAAAACTGTCAAAAGCTGGGGAACCTGTCCAACATTTACCCATTGGAGCTCTGCTCAGTGACAGGAAGTGAACTGGTACAGCTTGATACAAAGTTGTACTTCGTCTGCCACCCAGAAAGTAAAGCAAACCAGACTATATATATATATTTCATCTGAAACTCATTGCTCTCATTGAATTCATTGAGATCAGAATACAAAAACCTGTTTTGTTGGATTATTCCAGATAAAACAAGGCGGTTTGTTGCTATATTGTTTATTGTTGATATTTGTGGGTTTTCTGTGCTGTTCTGTAATTCCTAAATAAAATCACAAGACTATGCCCACATCATTCCAACATTGTTTACACTTGCTAGAACAGTGGTTAGCATGTTCCTTTAACAGTAAGAACATTTATATCTTCTCTCTCTCTGTGGATTTCTTCAGGTTTTACAGTTTATTCCCATAGTCCTGAAATATGCACACATATGACTTGTCAGAATTCACTTTAATATATATGATTTTTATAGTAAATTGAATCCAGAATGACACTTGTTCTTTTGGACATGGTTGGGGTTAATAACATTAGATGAGAAAAAAATAGAATTAACTGATAATTATGGCTTTCTGATTTTGATTTGTAATGCCTCTTTTTAAGAGCAACAAAAAAATGCAAGTGAATCATAGAGTGAATCTGTGGGCATGAGATGGTATCAAATGACCTGTCGGAGTGTGCTGCTGCTCCAGGGGTTGAAGGGTCAGGGAGTGACGGTCAGACTTGTAGAATTTAGATGAAAGCAAATTAGCACATTAGCAGCTGTGACAATGAACAAGCAAACATTACATTTTACATTTGACTTGTTGATCCTTTGTTACTAAACCAACAAGTGAACTTTCAGCTACTTGCAGAGAATTAGCCACCCTGTTTCAAAGCAAGAAAAGAGTTTCTAAACATCTGGATGTGTTTTACTAGTGGGTCTTCCAAGTTTAAATATGGTAAAACCCAATGTTTTGTTTTGGCAAAGTAATAGTCACTAGTTATTAGCTTTAATCTGTATATTTTTTCCTGTACTAGTCTATGACGATTGACTGTGTTTGGATCTAATCCAAGTTCAACACTTCTGGCTCTACACGAGAGCTGATCTTTTGTTTTTTTTGGTTGAGTTAATAGACTAAAACATTTTGACAGATTAAAATAAAATTGTGAAAAAAAGAAAAGAAAAGAAAAGAAAAAAACAACAACACACAAAAACAAATACACATAACCATTATAGAATGACAAAACATAACAAAAAAATGTAAAAAGTGCACTGTTAGAATGGGCCATCTACAAAGATAAAAATACAAAATATTCTACGGCATATAAATAAAATTAACAAACAATAAACTAAAATAAATAAGATGCAATGAAAGTGACATACATCCACAAGTGACTAACTCTATTTGTTGATTTATTGTTTGACACATTTGCACCAATAGTATACACAACTTTCAACACTCTCGCTCTAAAGAAGTTTTACACACCAAGATCATGAGATCATTAACTTCCTCAAAATGTCTATTTCTGTCTTCTGCCTGTAAGGTGTGGTTTTAATATCTGAAATATTTTGTGCTATAAATAAATAAAGGAAAACTACCATAAACACTTGCATAAAGTCTAAATTTGTAATTCATATATTTTGACCCACAATAATGAGACACAGTCCCACAACCAGAGGTTTTGTGAGTTTATCAAGAGTCTTCTTTGAAAAAATGTAGACAATCGAGAGGCTTTCCACTGACAGTATGAACGTCATTATGTCATGTAAACAGGCCTGGCATCAAAGCATCCAACAAAAGAGGATGCTTTGATGCTGTGGTTCAGCTTTGGTCTAATGAGAGAAGGCTTGGAACTGTGCTAATTTTGCTGTATTGTTTTGTTTTTGTTTTTCTTTGCAGGCCACACTGGAACATATTACAGTATATATTTTTTAAGAACAAATTCCAAGTCATGAGCAATGTTAGTGCAAATGCTGAGATGTTGGTCGTGTTCAGAATAAAATTAAAAGAGAAAATTGAGCCTCTTTTGTATTTGTTTACTTGCTTTATCTTTAAGTAGTATAAAACTTCATAAAACATTTTTGGCTTGTTAAAAAACTGGAATATATGGCATAAACACATGACATTATAATTATGTGCAAATAACAGAAAAACAAGAAAATCAAGGCCTTACCTTCATATGCTTTTGTTCAATAAAGATAGTCTTTTTTATCCATTTTTTTTGGTCCTTTAAAACAATCAAACTTGTAAAAACAAATTTAGTTTTTAATGGTCACTTCATCCACATTGACATTTGTCAAAAATGAAATGAGAATTTGCATTAATTGCAATGAAAGATCAATGGAGAACCCAACATTTCCTTTGAGTTATCTTGTCAAAAGAAGCCTGTATGTGTTGTAGCCAACATTTCTAAGATTAAAGAAAGTCAGGAAAACACCTGCCTTTTCTGTTGTTTTATAAAAGCGTGCCTATCGATTGTGTTTCTATTTATTATTCAAATAGAATTTTTTTAAACGATTTACTTCGTAAAAAATTCCAAAGACTATGTGCAGTATGTACTCAAAGAATTGTTTGTTTTCTAAACAATATGTTGTAAAAGACATCTTCTGTTGTGACTAAAATAACATTTTATTAACTAGAAGAACATTCAATAACTCCAAAAGCTGGACTTTTAGGTTTTTATCTTGAGGACTTGCACACAAAAAACCATTGCAAAAGCCCGAGATGAGTTATCGTGCTCACACTTCAGAAGGTAAAATGTTAGGAAAACAGACAGACTGAAATGTCATCTTACAATACAAATCCAATTAACTGTGAAAACAGTGAATAAACAAAAGTTTTCTGCAAACTTTGAGCAAAATAATTTCCACACAGAATGGAAAATATTAGCAAGCAAACAGGCATGAAAAACCTTTTGATTTACCTCTTTGAAAATCCCAGCAGGGGAACATGAAAAACCACTCTGAGATGGAGGAGATGCATCAGTTTTGCTTCAAAAACAGCGTGTGATCTCTGTGGGTGTAAATGCATTGGGCTGACTGGAGACTGCACCTTAGTTTGAAAGATTTCAGCTTCAGGGCACAGAGCACTGATAGGAGCCAGAAAGAGCTTGGCATTTTTTCTCTGCAGTTCCAGGCTTTATTACAGCAACCTGCCATTAACTTTGTGGAAGCAAGTGGAAATACTCTAAATACTTCTAAATGGGACAATATGCTGAGCTTTCTTTCATTGACTCTGAGTGTTTATTAGTTAGTCATGGTTCTGATATTTAATTTTTTGTAGCTTGTATGCAATTTTTACTTGGTGGTTGCTGTCTGTGAAATAATTCAGGTGCATTCATGTTGAAAAAAAAAATCCTCACAGGAGATGCATTCAGTATTGTCAAGCATTTATTAAGTCAAAACTAAGAAAGAACCTCTTACAAAAGAAATAAAAAAAAGAAAAACAAAAACAAAAGGAAAACTGGCCTTTCATGTTTCCAGATGTTTTCTGTCAGTACAAAATGAGCTGAACAATTCATAAAACAAAACAAGCACAACATTCTAACAGATTTTCAGATTGGTACAGTAATAAATGATTCAACAGATCTACACTGCCAACACATCTCCATTTAGTACTACAAGTTTTTTATGGCTCAACAATTAAAGTTTATTTAAAAAATACATCTGTCCTCAAATATTTTGTTTAGTTGTGAAAAACAATCTCCTGTATGAACTTTTGGGGAATTTGTTAATGCACCTGGATTAAATTAAATGATTACAAGCATATGCTCTGTTAGTAATTTAATTCTCTTTAAACATTCTGCAAGCTTTATGCACTTTATGCACAGATGTTACTGACGATGCAGGAACTTTTCAGTTATTAGTCAACAGTGACATCTAGAGGCCAAACTGATAAATCCATTGGTCATGGTCATACAGTCGGCCTTGCCATCCCCATACACTGTTGAGATGCTGCATTTATTTACCCTTAGCCAGCTTTATCTGTAACAACAACAACAACAAAATATCACTTTATCCATATTTGTACATGGGTGCATACATCTTACTGAGACATTTTGCTCACACATTGTGAAACTCAGAGTTTTTTATAAAGAGCAGCTTGTTTAGAGGTTAATCAAAAAGGGGTATTTTCTGATATTGATAGTACTGATCTGAAGACAAAATGACGATAGCGATTATGACCAAGACCACATGATCAGAAATGATTACTCTTTTTGTAATTGCAAAGGATGACCACATGATGGCAGTAATGTTATGACGTATGTAATAAAAAAAACAGGATTTCTCTGTGATTCCGTGCTGAGAAAAATCCCATGTTTAAACACATGAAAAACATGTTACATAAAGAAGTATATGCTTATGAATGGTATTTGTTTTAGGTGTTTGATGTAAATGATATAACTGTTTTGTAGAAAATGTATTTTAATTTGTATTAAAAGATTAAAGGAAGACAAAAGCAATAATAATTCCTTTTGTGTCAAGTTTTTAGTCCTGTGGGTTTACATGCCAGAGTGATTAAATAGACACACACAAGCCTATCCACACAGCCAAAAGGAGAAACTTTTGAAAGTGTGAAGACAAATGCTTTATTGGTTTTATTGTTGAGTCTGCTTCTCATTTTCACAGCACCAACACCTGCACGCAGATGGTGTTCTTTTTTTAAACCATCTGTGAGAGTAAAGTCTAAAAAGATGATCGATTATCAGTGGCTACAACACTTCTCTGCCTCCAGATGGCATGGTCGTTAACTTCTCTGAAGACTGTTGTCTGGAGTCCAATCCTTTCAGCACCAAATGTTTAGAATAAAAGCGATGTATATGCTGTGGAAAGCTTGTTATGCTTCACTTTATGTGTAAATGTTGCAAAAAGCGAAAAATATTTTGGGTATTGAAGAATCTCTTAGGGCTAAGAATACATGTAATTAACACATATTCTGCAACCTATATTTGTCAGTGTATGCAGGTAATTTAAAGTGTGCAGTTTTGCAGTGGTGCTCACCATAGGTCCTAATCTGTGAGACGTGAAGACGTGGCTTAGGGTACCAATGTTTTGTACTGACCATAAATGCTTGCAAAATGTAATATATTTTTTGTACCATGGTTTAATCATATGTGATTATGGGATGAAAAACACTGTTAATAATCTGTGTAATCTTATTTGTGTTGTGCTTTTTACTTTGTTAATTTAAATACAAATAGTAAAGTTAGTAGCGTCAGCAGTTTCATCAGTTTGCTTGCATTAGGACCCATGCTTGTCATATCTGACAACCCTTTCTAAGACCAGGAGGAGGTAAATGTAGCTGCATTGGGAATAAGTTGAAAAGATACGCTGAAAACCTTCCAACACAGCAACATAAATACTCATTATCATTAGCGCATTAGTCACATCGACAGCTCAAGGATGTGGTCAATAAGAGTTGCACAAATCTCCTCTGACCCTGCTTGTCTCATTGGCCTTCATTTCTCTACTTTTCCTTACCCAGTTTTCCTCTTTCATGTCATCTTTCTGCTTCTATAAGTTCAAAGTTAAAAGCTCACCAAAGTCCTTTTATTCTTCTCAAGTGAACATTTGTATTGGTACGTGAATAATTTGGACTTTTAGCGTTTCTACTTGCATAACCTTGTGGTAAATGGGTTCAAACTGTGCTGACTTGAGTGAACTATTCTGACTGGTAGCAGTTTAATGAGAGTGGGAAATGATATAAGAAGAAACACTGGTGCCAGACTTTGCATTGACAGTTGAAAAGTATGTGAAAATTTGGGAGAACAAAGAGAGAGCAAAAGATAGGGAAAGAGGTTTTTTTTTGCAATGCTCTTTGTCACGGTTGCATTTTCTGAAATAGCACTCTCCTTTTCATATTGTGTTTATTATTTACAGTGTTTCATCAAACATTTGAATTGTTGATTGATTTTTATTTGTTTTGGTGTTTTCTAATTTTGGCTGCTGTTGATGATTTTTTTTTATTATTATTATTATTACTGCAAAGTTATATCCAAATAAAAAATAGGCTTAATTATTTATTTTGGTAAAACTTGAACACACCCATGCTCAGAGTCCTTTTCAGAGTTTGTCTTGAAGCAGAGAACTCAAATGTTCTTCTCTTCAGAACAGATTAGCTTCTTTTCATGGCTGCAAATTTGTGATAAGAAACATATTTTCAAATAAAACACGGCGCTGGTGTGTTGGGTTTATGATTTGAGGATTGCGATGCAGGTTTTGACAAGGCAACTGTTTCAAGTTGTTATCTCCTGTCAAGACAGCAGCCAAACTCTCAGACAGCACTGTCAGCTTCATGTTGTAACATCAGCCAGAGAGACTGGCAAATGAACAGGTGGGATTGTCATATGTTTATGAAGGATTCTGCTAAATGTTCTCACCAATTAACAAACACCTCAGACATTTTCTTCTTGTAAAGCCTTCGTTCTCTCCCTGCAGTAACTGTTCACTCCATTTAGGAGGGGACTCATGACTTGTTAAACATCTCTCTAGGTATACTGAAAAATAGGAAACTCAAATAAAGTGAGCAAGCAGAGCTGAAAGATTCACTGCTGATGGGGAAAACTGATGGGTTTGCAAAATGTTCTTTAGCTATCATTGTGATTTTGTTTTAAAAGATTTAATTGCTCCTCTTTCTGCAAAAGTCAGCATGTAATAACAAGTGACTGTGAGGAGTGCAACTGGTTACATTCAACAGCTCAGCAATTAAATCTTTAGATTCCCCCAAGAATGCATTATATTTACAGAACCCATAATGGGGAGTTCAGTAGTGGCACTGTCTTGCAGCTATAGCAACAGTGTTCAGTTTGAGAGACTTCGAGGCTGGTGTGTAATTAACCAGCTGTGAGTACAGCAGGGTTCTGAGAGAGCTGTGACAACATAAAAGACAAGAGCCGTCTACCTACATAAACAAGTAGCTCACCAGAGTGGGAGGACTGACTTTACTAAAAACAGTGATACCCTTGTTAATTAGCTGGTTTGTATAGGCCATTTGAGATGTGGCAACATTTTGTGAGATTTGGAGAGAAGAAAAAAAAAACTCTCATTGGGCTTTGCTCTTGTTCCATTTGTTGAAGATTTAGCAGAATACTTTACAAATAACTATATTGTACAAAGTTTTAAGAAATCAAACTTTTGTCTTTTTTAAAACAAGTGTTTCTATCATAAGAACATTCTGTCTATATGAAGTGGATATTTGATCTGTTTGTGGGCAGGCGTGTAAATGTAAGGCTATGCAGGAGGTCCTGTTGCCAGTAAATGTTTCATATTTCTGTTGAAAAGGTTTTAATCCAAGCTTATGTTCAAAGGAGCACTTTTTCACATTTTCTAAATGCAACAAATCAGTACTTGTCTATGGAAAGGGTCAACTACTATGCCCTTTTCTTAAATGAAAACAATCAAAGCAAACCTTTGAAAAAATAAATAAATAAATAAAATGCCCCCAAAGAAACTAAAAGAAATAAAAATAAATAAAATTCTTAGCAGTTATTCAGTCTTTATTTTTTATTTTATTTCTTTTCATATATTTGTTTTCCTTCATTGCTGTCAGCAAAATTGGACAAGGACAGAACTCCAGGTTGTGATTGGATTTGTGGCTAAAAAGTCACAAGTCTTCCACAAGAGTCTGTTGGAAAAAAAATGACTAAAAAGATCCACGTGTGAGTTACACAATGAAAACAAAAAGCAAAAAAGTAAATTAGTTTTACTTTATGAAGTTACCTGAGCTCCCCAAAAAGTCAGGATGTCATCTATTATCCTGAGCACCCTTTGCAGAGAGTTTTAGCTCCAACCATCCAGCTGAAGATTCAAACGGCCGACACACCAGGACCAACAGGATGAAACACTCCTTCATTCAGGCTATTAGTTAAATTTAAAATGTGACTCATTATGATTTCCCTCCTAAAGACTAATGTTGTTATTTGTTGTTTTAATCTGATGTTTTTATTTGTTGTTCTAATTGGATGTTTTCATCTGATGTGGGATGTTTAAAGTTGCAGAGTGTGTGACTGTGTTGAATGATTGGCAGGTGCAGCATAAGGCTAAAACAACAAAGCAGCTCACTTTCAGTAAAGAATAAAATAAAATAAAATTAAATTAAAAAATATATACTACTAATAATGATGGTATAAGAATAATATTGCAAAAGAACTCCAATAATTCATAGAATAAAGCTCTTTTCCTCTCAGTGTTTTTTTATTTCTTTTAATTCTTTTGTTTCTGTCACATAAGCTCATACGCAAATGCATTTTAATCATAGACAGACATGACATCAGATCAGTGTGAGCATCTTCAACCTCATAAATGAAAATGACTCATCAGTTATTCATCCGTCCTGGATGGCATTTTCTTTCACTCAGAGGGGAATGAACTCCATTTGGCTGGAGACCCAGTCTCCTGATAGTTCAGTCTGAAAGCCTGGCGCCGAGAGGATATGTTTTGTGTTTCTGATAAGGCACACAATCATTCTTTGTGTGTTTGTGACTATTTTTTTGTTGTTTTGACATTTAGAACTGATACAACATTCCTAAATGGCTTTTCATTTTAACAGACAGCCTCGCATAGTTTTAATTGATATGTCCAGAGAAATAGATAATCCAAGTCCCTGAAAAAAAGCATCTATAAAAAAAAGACTGAATATATTTTGCGTCCTTCTTCTGCTAAATGTCTGCCTAGGTGTCTGATGCTGAACAGGGAACTCTTGTAGCCCATAGCTTATTCATGTACTTTAACACCTCAGAGAGCTCTACAAGAATAAAAAAATCTGATTCTCCTAGAGTAAGGTATAATGCAGCATTACAGAATAAAAGCTCCAGTTTTGAACAGCCCCCTTTTCCCTGCTCTGTCACAACATGCCCATTCCTCTTGCTTAAATTCCCAGAAAAATCAATTATCTGAAACCGGAGTGCTTCAGCCCCTACCTGGCTACTGGATTCCATATGGTAATAAAGATAGTAGTGGATCAGATTATTGAAAATCTTAAGAAGTGAGAGATCCTCCCTGGAGGGTTCTATTGTGCTGTGTCCCTTGATATTATTCAACATCTTTGGGTGGGTTGGCTTGGTGCCATTGCTCAGTAAATGGGGAAGTTAACTGATACTGCCAAGCTCTTATGGGGATTGTTATTTAAAATCTCAGCTAAACTGAGAACCGGAAACTCTGCTATCTGATTTCTCCCCCTCTGTGATGTGACAAGCTTCATCTTTGGGCATCCTTAGAAAAGCAAATTTATTAAGGGAAATGCATGTTAGTGAGAAAGAAACGCACAAGCCTATTGTGACAGCATATTGAGTAAAAGACTCTGAAATGTCTTTCATGGTGTGTTATTTTGGCACAGTTGCTCAATTCTCAAAAGAGAATGGGCTGATGTTCCCACTTGAATGGTGGACTACTGAAATTCCTCACTACGTTGTTAAAATTTGAACCTATTTTGTTGTTCTGAAATCATATGGAACCTTAATGCGAAGGAGAACAGAATTACCCAAGTAATAAAGCTTCGGTATACTCAAATAATCTGGATGCATTTGAAACTCATACCTCAAGAAAAAAAATGCACTTTTCCAAGGCATAAAAAAATGAACTGATTGTCAGTTTTCATAGAAAACAGACATTTTAAAATCACTAGCAAATGTGTCAACAGGTGTGATTTTTTTTTTAGACTTTCTCTGTTGCAGCTGCTGTCTCCAGCAGTGTGTGTA
>JAOXNZ010000166.1:8158866-8173265 GCA_028566095.1 Kryptolebias brasiliensis
ATATATAAACATCTTTCCCAGTTTCCACATTGATATAGTGTACATATGCACACACATTACACTACAGAAACCAAGATAATATAAATTCAGAAGACTGTTCAAATCATATTTTATACTTAAATTATATGACTATCCTGTCTTTTAAAATCTTCTTAAAATAATACAATGAAATTGTTTTAGAAGAATTGTCCTTTTTTCTTCCCTCAATAAGAAAGGTGTCTTTCCCACACACTCAATTCATAGCATTTTTTTATTCAGGGCTTAGTTAGAGCCTCTAAATGAGATGCTATGATCGGTCAACATGTGTTAACAAATGAAAAAGTCAGTTGTGCTAATTTTTGCAGCCCTAAGTGCAGCAGACCAAGCCAAATGTAATTTGTCCACTTGGGTGTTCTGTTAACATCTCTGCCAATCAGAGGTGCAGCCAAAAATACCAGGACTGCAGCAGTCATTTTGATGCAGGACTGAATTCCATTCATACACTTATCTTTTGCAGACAAGTGACAGATGTTTGTGGGTGTTGGTAGGTTTTTATTTTATTTTGTGCAGTATGAAAGAAATTACTAAGTGAGCTTAGCTGACCGTATTGGCACATAGGATCAATTAAATAAGTCACTGTAGCTATTAAATAATTATAAAAAAACATATTTCACAGAAGCACTAAAGGGGAGTTGGGCTCAAAATTCAAGTAGCAGATTATTTAGGAGTTTGCAAAAGACCATTCAACAGCAATACATCTGTAATGTAGGCAAGTCCTAAGGTATTAGCAACTTACACATACAAAAACAGTAAGGCGATTTGAAGAAATGCCAGGAGACACTGCTGTTATAGGCTAATTTGCTTGATTTTATATTATTTGTTAAAGTCTAGCAGAGCAATTTTTTTGCCACATTTCAGTAAAAAAAATCAATTGATTTCTTTTAGAAAGTGCAATAAGTTGCATTAAAAACAGTTGAGGCTATTGAAGGATAAAGAATCAGGAATCATTTATTGGCAGTGATTACACTGGTGAATGAATGTAAACTTTACTGACAATATCTTCTTAATTGCTTCAAAAGTGACCAAGTACCAATCATTACTGACAGTGTACTAACTCATAACTTCTTCTTTTTTGGTACCAAAATTCTCTTCCTTTTTTATTAGTTCTGTAAAGTCAGAAATTAACTTATTTCTAACAAGAAGGCAGACAACTCAAAAAACTGATTTCACTTAACCACTTGGCTCAATATAAACATAGAATTTTATGTAACATCAACATAATTGATTTTGTGCTGAATTACATGAGATGTTTGTCAAAGATTTTGTTCTTTACGTTGTTGAATGTGTGTTTTTGTTTGATTTGTGATTTATATATTTTTTGTTAAGCTAACCTGTTTATCGCTTTTTTTCTCCTAACCTAGACATTGTTTACAGTTAGCACTTCTACTTTTTATTTAGTTTTTTTTTTTATTTGAATTTGAATATGCCTTTTCGTTGTTTTTGTTCTTTGCTGGATTGTGATAATTACCCAGCCTGTCTTGCAGTTTTGTTTTTCCAGTAGTTTTAAATGTTTTTTGTTTTTTTTCCATTTGGTCTTGATAGTAGCTCTCCTTGCCACCTTTACCTCATCTGCCTGACTGTGGCGTCCTTGTACTGCATCCTTCTCATTCTTGCTCAACAAATATAGAATACAGATTCAGAGATGCCAATCTAATTTGGCATGGTGGTTTCAAATCATGTTATTGTTCACTGTCAAATTGGCACCAGTTCTCTTTCTCAAGCCATTATCTTTGCGAGAGCAGTGTCTTTGCTGTGAATAATTTTGAAACTTAATAAAAGAGTTTTATTTTGAAAAAAAAACATTTTGTTTTCTGCTTAAAAAAAACCCAAAGGTTTGATACATGCTTATAATTGCTTAGAATTTCAGTCCTCCACATGATTATTTTAAGCTCATGCTCATTATTGTATAATTTATTTTAGACATCAAGTGAAGTGATGTGTGACTTTTTATTGAAAGTTGTAATCATATTGTGTAATGAGCAGCTTAGATTACACTGACCTAAATAACTTATATACTGTGCCCAGAGAGCTCATTTTGCTAACTTATTAAACATTTATTTGAGATATTGGAAATAGATAGAGCTTTGTCAGAAGACACACATTACTAATAAGAAGGGTTGATTCAAAACTTAGAATTCAAAGTTTGTCAAATTAAGGTATCTTATTTGTCAAATGATATCAGTCACTATGAATTGTTCATTCTTCATCCATATGAGGACATGACATGCTTTTTAAAAAAAAATTTCTGATACTGTTGCTAATATGCACCCATGGCAACCATGTTACTGCAGAGGTGCCATTGTGCATTAGTCAACATTTCAAACATTTGATTTCAGTAAACCTGTGTTCAAAAGACTGGTTCAGCAAGCTGATCTGTTTGACTTCAGAAGCTTATTTTAGTAACATGGGAAAAATAAAAATGTTACTTGCTTGAAAATACTTTTGTAAATAAATATGAAACAAACTTGTTTCCAGCAAAGGAAATAAATAAATATTCTGACAAACTTAGTAATATTTATTAAAAAAAAGCAAGAGGAACATTTAAAACAGTTCACAGCAGCAGCTGACCCAATCCTATCACTTTATCCTACGACAATTTTCATTTCATGTTTTTACTCTAAGTCTGAAAGCTGTAGAGTTTGACCCTGCGTAACATCTTCATTGAATGCTCCCTCATCCTTGTATGTAGTGAACCCAGGCATAGTTTTCTTAATGAGAAACAGCCACCATAGCTGCTTGGCTAGGATAAATTCCTGCTCTGTCTCTCACTTCAGGTCTGTGTAGTTGAAGAGGCATTTCCTAGAATTGAGTGACACAGGTTTATTGATAACTGCACAAACGTTTTTTCTTGTCAACACTGTGTCAGATAAGAGAATGCCATTTGCAGCTCTTCCTCTGTCCAAAATATCTGAAGCTAAAAAAAAATGCACAGAAGACTCTAATCAGATCCCTATGTCTTTAATTTATATTTAAATGACAAACACATTTTGTTCAAGTGAGAAGAATTGATCATGAAAGGAATATAATTGCTATCTTTGCCATGGCTCCAAGCTAGTTGCCTATATTGCTATTGATTTTTGCTTTCTCTAAAGTGAAATGACTTGAGATTCCATTGCTCTGTTTCCCTCTTGTATTATTTGCATAATGCTTGACACAATAGAGTTTGCAATTTGTATTGATTTAATTGTATTTCATCTTGCTAAATTAGGAAAGGGGATGCAGCTGGAATACAATAATCTACTGTTGTATGAATATTGAATTGCATTTTGAATGATTACTATTATTTTTCATTAAAGTCTTTTTTAAATTGGAAACCACATTGCAATAATACTTTTCTGACTTCCATTACTCAAGAATTTATAAAAAATAACAATGTGTTTCTCAAGGCATCTTTTGGCCACATACTTGAGTTCCTTTCAAATGCAGTGGGTTGGTGAAGACAGCCTTCGCAGTGACCTCAATGTTATCTCTCTTACCCACACTTCTTCTGTCTAGAATATTCTCACAATGGAGGATGACCGCAGTGGCTCTGAAAGAGGACACACCATTATTGGAGTAGTAATACAGCACTCTTGACATGCACATAATTGTCTTAGGCACATACTAAAATCATTGCAACCCAAAGTCAGGGCTTCTCATTTCCAGTAAATCAAAAGTTAGGGTAAAATAGAAAAAGTGAAGTTTTGATTAATTAAACTCTGTTAATATCATTGTGGAGTGTGACAGAGTAGTCAGCAGCAACTATCAATTTGTCTTAAATAGAAATTTTAGGCTCAACCCCCTTTTTTACCTCTTGTCCACATTAGCAAAGGAATGTATTTCCTAGTGCAACAAAGAATGTGATATTACCTTGTCAATCAGCACTCCAGTTATCATTTTCTCTCAAGTGTCAGCACTGAAAGAACATAATGACCCTTGTCTCTGTTCTTCAGCCTCTGATTTGCCTGATTATGCCACACTTCTCACCATTCAAAAGCCAATCTGTTTTTTTGTGCTCCACAATTAACAAAGTGCCCTTGTTTAAACAGGGGGGCATCTTGGCCTACTTGTGAATATGTCACTCCATGACTGAATCTCAAGCTGCTTTTGTCGAGAAGGGCATGCAGCTTTATACAGACAAGGGGTGAGGGGGTGGGGGTGATATCTCTCATTCGACCAGATACTGTTAGCTCCACTGGTAATAATCTTAACCACTCAAGCCAAGTTTAAATGGCCCATAAAATATGCTCACTAATTGATACAGTATAAATAGCACCGAACACTGGCAGGGAGTCAGACAGACTGAGAATAGACTGGTCTCCTTGATTTATTTCAGGCAGGTATGGCAAAAAGACACACATTTTACCCAACTGAATGCTGTCATAAAACAGAATTTTTTAAAAACAGTAATTAATTCATTAAACTGAAGGTACACTCTAATCTATGCAATCTACCTGGTGGGTGGGCGGAGTGAAAGTTGGGGAGTAACTAAGTTCTTCCAGATTTATTTCATTTTCTTTTTTTTTTTCAGAGTAGTTTTTAATAATAATAATAATGATAAAAAGTTTGCTTCTGTGTGTAGGTTTATGCTGTGAATATCAGACTTTTGTTTTAAATAAAAAGTGAACAAAGATTTTGTCAGAGACACTGTTCCCATAAAGTGTTCATCGTGTTTTAGACATGTGAATAACAGTGTTCAAACTCATCCATATGCTGACTTCCTGAGCTCAAAAGACACTTGAGTTGTTGGTAGCTGAACAGTTTTTGATCATTTCTGAGTTGAGGATTTTAAGGATTTGATGGGTGTGTCAAAAATCATCACTTCATGTTGCAGCAGAATGCTACTAAAATAAAATAAACAGAAATTGCATTTAGCGCTGCAAATGATAGAAATTTAGCTGACAATGATGCTTTTGTAATATTTCACAAATTATTTATGAACTTGACATTCATTTAGATTTTTAAAAAAATATGATTTTCACTTACCTTAATGATCATTTAAAATGTAATAATGCAAAAAAAAACAAAAAACATTAAAAACAGGTTTTTCACTGTGCTACAGTTTGTATTTGATTATCAAAAACTTTCACCTAAAAAAGCACATTTAGCTTAAATGAAAAAAGGAAAAGAGGGGCACATGTTTTCTTTTTCACTCTTCAATGTTTTCATTATCTGAAGAATTATTCAAGGTTTTTATTTGTTGAAAAAGAAGAAAAAGTTTGGGACTTGTACCTCAGAAAGATTTATTAGGGGAAGTGGAGAGTTTAACAAGCAGATCTCATGATGTGACATAAAAATGAAAGCAATCATGTTTACTTCTACCTGCTTTCTAGCATATATTAAAATTAATTGGAACAAACTTCTGAATGAATTCCATGGCCAACCACCGTTCACGGTCAAAATAATGTTATTGAGACACAAAATCAAAAGTACGTAATTTTCAAGTGGAAAAATGTAAACAGTTCACTTTCATCTGTGTTTGAATTATGCACCAGAACACACAAAAACTGTTGCTGAAATGAGATTTCTACTATGGCTACAATAGCACAGGCTTACTTTGTCTCACTTGATTCAGTCAGAGTACTGAAGGTCATCACTCTTCATTTCCATTTTGATTCAATACGCACACAGATCCCCCCACCCCCACCCCACACACAAATACTCATGTTGCAATTGAGCTCTTCGCAGTAATATCTGTTTTTAATAACTTCTTGGTTCAATATATGTTATTTTGGATTGTGATAATAAAAATCAGTGTCTCCTAGAACTTACTTTTAGAGTTAGTCCAGCAGAGTTAAAAAGGCAAAAACTCTAAACCAAAAAGAAAACATTTTTGAAAGTCATTACAGACAAAAATCCTGCCAAGCTTATTACGTCATGTTTGCCATTAAGCAGTGTAGCCAAATGATGAATGAATAATATGGAATTGCCTATGTACACTGTGTATAGGCAACTTGCACTAATCTGTGAGCATATTCTGCAGCAGTAGCAGATAAATGAAGGTTGTCAATGAATTCAATCTAGTTGACCATTTTCACCACAAAATATTTAGTCATTCTTAATCTAAGAAACAATATTATGAAAAGCACCTGAGGTAAAAACTTCAAGTGAGATAAGGTGCTGGAGTAGTGCAGTACAACAGTAATTCATAATATAGTATAATTGTAATTCCATCTTTGTGGCTCAGTTTAACTATCTATATATCTATACATATCTATCTATATATATAGATAGATAGATATATATACACACATGCACACACACGCACACACATACATTCATATATACATACATAGGCATCAGTTCCATAGAGATGGGCCAATCTTTACAAAATTTATTCGGGTTTATCCAGGATGACCAGCAAATACCGGCCTATTCCTCAAAGGTTATTTAAAATAGAGCCCAGGTTTGACTGAGACTTAACAAAATTCAGTTTTTCAAAAAAAAAAAATATATATATATATATTGAATATTTAAATGCATGTTTAAAGATGTACTTCAGTTTTAATTGTACAAGTTATTTAAAACAAAATTTCTTTTTCAAGTGTATTTGTTTTTGAGTAGTTTCATGTGCAAAGTGTTTCAGGATCAAAATACAATGTTGTATGTTCCTAAGACTCCAAAGCTCTCTGTAGGAAACTTATAATTTGTGTTTTTTATGCAAACCATACTTGATTTGAATGTGACAGTTTGTTCACTTTAAAATATATAGCTGTACCCAAAGCAACCACTATTTTTTTTATATTTTACACTTTCAATCCATGCTGCACTTTACACATATACAAGGACAATCAATAAGAGCCAACATTTAATGTTTTTTTGTTTATGGTTTTATTATTTAAGGCTTCTGTAAAAAAAAAAAAATGTAGTGTTTCAGTGTACTGTCAGATAGTACAAGTTTATCTCTACCAATTTAGAACTACACTCTTTAGAGCATTATTTATTTGGATAATAATATTTGTGAGAAACAGAACAAATGCAGTCTTCCAACAAAATTGTTGAAGTTTTAGGCATGTCAAGGCTGTGCAGCAGTGAGAATCAGTAATCAGAAGTGCCCTCTTACATGACAATTATAAAAAATAGAGTTTATGTTTTTGACAGGAAAAAAACAAATATTTTCATATCTATTGGGGAAAGTAAAAGGCATTCTCTGCAAGGACAGTATCATTGTTAGATTTCAATAATCCTCAAGACAGGCTTTGTGTTGCAACACAAAGCTTGATTGATTACTTTCAAATTTGTGTCGTCACAGCAGTACAAGTCTTCCAGGCGATCTCACAGGTAACCTTCACTTGGCCGGAAGCAACAATAAACAGTTGTCAAGCAAGACAAAAATGATGATGTGCTATTTGCAGAAAGATTCTCCTTCAATTTTGCTTGACAGTTGCTGCTTTTTTATTTACACTCAAAACAGTGAAATGATTTTACATTTTTATTAAAGATAAATATCTCCATACATATTAGGACCCTTGTATTTCTTGTTGTATCTAATGAATATAGTTAGTTACTGTTGTGCAGTGATGTGCAATTAGTGTTACATTAGTGTTTGTGTGTGTGAGAGCAAATTTTGCATCAACAGTTAAACTGTAATAATCTTTGTTACCTCAAATTACTGAAATTTAAAAAAGGTTGTTTTGAAGTAACTTCTGAAACCTTTTTGATTTTCTGCAAAAAGGAGCAAAAATATTAATGTCACCTCCCCCCTTCGCCCCACACACACAGGCACACAAGCAAAAGGCAAGAACAGGCAGAAACAAACAACAACAAAAAAAAGGGGGATAAGATTGAAGGCAACTAACCAGTAGTCTTTCAATCCAGGCTTAAAAACATTTCTGACATTCTAGTCACCTACCATCAAGTCAGTAGGTAGCAATGTTGATGTTAAAATAAAATAAGAGAACATTCTGGGAATGATTAGTGATTGTGATTCACTGTAAGCAATAACTGGAATCGTACCCTACATTATTTTGACAAAAAAAAAAAAAGTGTTACAATTTTACCTAAAACCTCAAGGATAAACAATGAAAGTAATGAGGACTGCACCTTTTTGGGGGAGTGGTGATGAGGTGAATCTGCTCAAACTATTGTTCATTTAGTACTACTTGTGAGGATCCATTTGAGAGCAGAAAGAGCCAGCTGTTTTTTTTTTTTTGTTTTTGGTGAGCTGAGCCAAATGAGAGACTCCAGGAAAGACCTGAAATAAGCTAGAAGTAATATTAAGTAAAAAGCTGTTTCAGGGCCAAATGAGTTTTGCATTTTTAGTGAGCTGAGCCACATGATTTGGATCCCAAAAAAGCAACAGAATTCCCATCACTGGCTAAAACCAGAGTATTAAAAAAATGTATGAAATAAACATTGTATTTTTAGTCATGTGGTTGATCAATATACCAAAACTAGGATTACTTATCATTAGTTAGTACAAATAGTGTGTTGCTGAACACAGAATAATGTTTTGCTCATTCTACATGTCTGATGAGGATTACAAAAGACTAGTGGCAGTTGAGGCGTAATCCTGAACAGTTGAGGCAGAATGAGGAAGTTTGTTTGAAGATGCACGCACCAAATATGGCTAGGAAGTCACAATGAGAGGGCAATACTGTAAACTGTAGAGACGCAGCTAAGACAGTTGACAGGCAAGCAAGTATATATATAATCAGTAAAAGTGTGCTCAAGATTTTAATAAAGGGATTGTGTGTGTGTCTGCTATTACTAATACAGAAAACTGAACATTGAATTAAAAGTAGAAATCAAAAAACATACAGTGAATCACAAAGTTGAATGCAAAAATTCACTTTTTCCTGTAATAAACAAGTAATCATTTATTGAACAATATATGCTATGATTGTCATTGAATGATTGTTATAACATATGTACTTTTAAAAAGTGTAAGGCCACAGCTGAAAAGTAAGTGACAGAATTGGGAAGTTGTTTTAAGAAGAGACGATTGGGAAATGGGAAGTCACTGGCTTCTCCAGACAGTTACTAGTAAAAAGAGGAAGTTATTTGAGATAGAAAGGGCTCGTCTCCAAGAAGTTGCTATCCAAACATTGAGACATCTACAAGAAATAAAAAACCTGCACAAAGTACAGACAGGCGCTGAAACTACGGGGGATGAACGAAGAAAAAAGACCGAGATTTATGTGTGCTGTCTCATCTGAAGAAAACCAACAGGATCTTGACCAAATCCAAAGAAGGAAGTCCCATCCGTCAGAGGTTTCAGCCCGGATTGCCAAAGGGTCAAGCTCTAGATTAGAGGCACTCTTTTTGGATACAGTACCACAAGGGTTCACCTGCCAATTTGCCTCGTCTGAGAAGACTGCAGACTTTCAGCCTAGGATGGTTGGAAATTAAACTCGCATTTCTCCGTTTTAACCAAAAGTTTTATATATTTAAACTTTCTACAGCTGTGGCCTGAGGGGAAGTAAATTAATTGGGAAGCTTTAAGTATTATTATTATTGATTGGAAAGTTGTATTCTATTGAAGTGATTTTGAACCTATTACTGCTGCTGGATTTATGCCACAAAGCTGTAACCCACAATGCATTATAACTAATAAACCACAAAGCATGTAAATACAACATTCTGTGATGGATTTTTGTCAGTTTCCCGGAATTTTCATGAGTCAATCCCTATCAGTTTTCACAAAGTCATAAATACAAGGAGCTTGGTTCTGAAATTACTAGGAGGTTTTGAAACGTTGGTTCAGCACAATGATTATTAAAATATCATCCTGAAATCCTTTTCCTGGATTTTGAAGATTACCAGACCCATTAAACAGCAATTCTATCACAAAGTTGGGGCACTGGACGGTCGTTAACCTGGGGGCCTTTTGGATTACTGTCTGTTCTCGGCTACTGGACGACTTTTCCATAAAAGTAAGAAGGGTGAATTCCAGGGAACGAAGACTGTAATTTTGTCTAGTTTACCAATCCCTCGCAGTCAGCTTGATTGAGACCGATTGTGGTACCATTCGGGTAATACCCAGGGTTTTTCAGGGGGTCTATTAACCTTTGAAGGTGAGTTGACGGGAGCAATTCCCAATGGACAACGACACCCCTCTCCCTAGGCTTGCTCATATAGTAGCATTCCAACAGTGTTGAGTTATCTGTCCTTGTCCATAAATGTCTTGTTTCAGTAGCCCATTTCTCATCAGAATGTCCTGGTTCCCCAACATCTGACACAAACCTTGTTAATCCAGGTGACGTTCGAGCCGGCATGGCATCATTTTTATGTCTCTCGCTCATTATGATGATATATACATAATTTTGAAATATGCTACAACCAGAATAGAGAGACATCCAAAATACTATTTAAAAATGAGCCTTGACGACTTAAAACAGAACTGCTACATTGTAAGATTGTAAAATCATAACTTGTGAAAATGAAAGTTGATATATCTCTTAAATCGTATGCTGCAGTGTGAACCAAGGGACTACCAGCTGAACCAGAGGCCTTGAGGTTTTCAAACTCTTTATGTATGCATAAAACACATTTGGCTTCCTTTGTACATACAAATGCAAGTTTTCTGACTACTTTGATTACTGCTGGATATTGTTCTCTCTTGGCAATAGCATATAATTACACATGAGACTTGCTGTTCTTGAGTGAACTATGACAACCTCCCCTTTACATCAGCAAAGCTGTTTGCTTATAATGTTCTGGTGGGAACTTGAGTAAAGGTCAGTGAGGCTGATTCTTACAAAACCTCTTTATAAAAATAGACTGTTTTTTGTGTAATGCAAATCTTCAGTTACACAACAAGATACAAATACAACAAAATATAAATACATCTTTGTTCTTTAGTTTTCACATTCTGTTATCAGAGTTATGTAGGCATATTTGAAATCTTTTCACTGAAGCACTTCACAAATGCTTTGTTAAATGTTGACCCTAATATAATTTCTCCTACTTTTTGTGTCCAACTGGCTTATCATAAGAAATTTACAAGGTCCGTTTAGGAAGAAATGTGTAGGAGGTCCAGTGTACCTTGTACTATCACTAAGAACAATTAGTTGTCTTAAGTCAAAAGGTTTCATACCAAAACTAATAACTGCTTATTTATGCAATAAATAAATAAATACACAGTTGAAGTCCTTGGAGTCATTAAGGTTTTAATAGCTTTGTTTATTTTTTACTGTTAAAACTTGTACAGTTTTGGTAGTCATTTTGTTTCTTTACATTACCACACTAGTTTTGAAACATTCAAATAAAGTGGAGATAGGCACCGGCTGCCTGCGACCCGAAATGGAGAAGCAGCTAAAGAAAATGGATGGATGGATATCTATATCCATATATCTATATCTATAACTAGATATCTATATCTAGTTATAGATATATATATGTATATGAGTGTGTGTGTGAGTGTACATTACATATACTCTAGTCCTTTTTTGTTTGTTTCAAAACAAGGCAGTATATACTCTAAATTGGGAGGTTATAGAAAATGATGAAACCGGTTGAATTCTTTTCCCGTGCACTGTATCTGGGCAAGAACATCCAGACTTCTACCCAGTTGTGGTAGGACTGCTGAAACACTCTGCTTCCCAAATACTGGACACTTCGCACTTTAACATTGTGTCTTAATGCTGCAATAGCCCTGTTGTGAACTTTTGCTGCTCATGGTTTGCTGCTGTAATATTGTGCTCTTGCACAAATCTCTTTTAAGCTGTGATTTTTAACTTAACTGGGATTTTTAGTTTCATTTTAGCAGTCAGGACATTCTCCAGTGACCTCAGAAGCGTCATAGCATTAATTGATTACTTAACTCTGGATGAAAATTAGATTAATCATCAAGACTACAGTTGTGGCACCAATGAAATCAAAGCAGGATGACCTTACTCCCCATATTACTTAAGAAGGATAACCTCAGCGTTTTTATGTGGTTGCCTGATTCCTGATTTTACTAATTCAAGTGTTTTTTTTTAATTTTTAGTTTGTTTTTTCTCCATTTATCTTAGGGAAACTTTTACAGTTCCCATGGCATCACAGTAGTTTTAAACATAGCTGATTGTATCCACAGTTGTCCCTTTTTGAAAAAGAAAAGACTATGGAATGATGCAATTTACTGTCTCAGCATGAACATGTTTCTTTCTTTAGTACATTTTATTTCCTAGAGCAACTTCTTCATATAATAAAAGATGAAAAAAACATAGAAATTAATTTTCTTTTGTAACTGCAGTAATGTTGAAAAATGGTGTAGCTTATAAAGGCAATTTGGCAAAGTTATCTGTCAACTTGAGAGGAGAACACAAAAGATAAACAACTTTAAAATTTCAGTATAGCACAAACAAAGGTTTACAAAATTTATCATGCTTTTGTAAACAATACAAATTTGTCATCTTAAAACCTATATTTTGTTTATTTAATTGCAGTGCTGACATAACTCCAAAAGTAGTCAAGTCCATCCTAATATCTACTCTTCTTTACAGTCACATGAAGGGAAACAGAGAAAGAAGATGGGATGACTGAGATGGTGAGAATGTGTCACCTATCCAGTTTTTCACACTTTTCTGAAATAGGGTTGACAAACAGGCAAGAGCCATTTGTGAGCAGGCGGATTTTGACAGGATTTCTGTCAGGACTGGCAACTCTAATTAGAGGATTGAAGCAGTCAGGCTGAGAGAGAGCAAGTTCTGAAGCTGGAAGGGTCAAAGGTTCAATGATACATTCACCGACATGCAGCAAACTACAGTGCATATAATACACACAGACACACACTGAGTGGATGCACAATGGCACATAACTTTACTCACCTGTGTTGGAAGTGCAGAGGTCATTTGCATTTTATGACTTTCAAGATTTTTACAGTTTTAGCTTTTAGGGCAGTTGAGAAGGCGGTTAGAACTGTATTTGTAATATGATGGAGTTGTACAAATATTATTTTCTGCTGTGAAGCATTTGAATTTACATACAATTGTGGGACTTTGTTATTGCTGTTTTGAGTATTGGGTTAGTTGTGGAGTGTGACCAAGTTTACCCCTTGAAAACTGATCTTGTTTTTGTTGTTGCAAATTTGACATACTCCTTATGTGAAAACACATAAAGAACAGTGTGTCTAGCTTCCAGAATTCAAACTTTGTTGTTTTTCTTTCTACCCTTGTAAGAGCCTTATCTATTCTGTATTTTTCTATCACCTCTATTATATGCAAATAGTCCAGAAAAATGTGGCATTTTTAGTGCTTGTTTCACCAAAAAGGACATGCTATTTTAATGCTTTTTGACCTTCATTGGTTTACAAAGTCTGTCATTAATACATTTAAGTCAATAATGCTTGCCTATGTGTGACGGCAGGGTCTGGAACCAACCATCTAAACTTAGTCATACAGGCTCATGTTTTTTTTCTTGAATGCCCCTGGTCTTGTTTGTGGAGATGCCTGGCAGAATGAATTAGGATTTTTGACAGTTTTGAGTTCTTTTGTTAGTAAAACAAGCTGCTAAATGCACTCAGAGTGGATGTGCTACTCTTTACCTTTTAAAATCTTGTGAAGACATATTTCTTCAGACAGGATCTCTTCTTGTTTGCCAGGTTCCCAGTTATTTAAATTCCATTTGTTTGTCTTAAAGGCTTGATATAAAATGTATTAAATATTCAACCTAATAATGACATGAACTTCCTTTGCTAAGCCCTCCAATCCTGCTACCACCATATCATTGTTATTGAAACTGAATAACATCACAGTTAAAAAAAGTGCAAGAAATATTAATGATTAAGAAAAAAAAAAACATTTTAAACTAGAAACACTCAGAGAGCGCAAACCTCTGCCAAGGCCATAATGTGGTCAAAAACTAGTATGATCTCGATCATAATCTGGATTACCACCAAAATTAAATTCATTGTTTTTGTTTTTTTCTGACAACCCCAACATTTCCTGAAATTGAATCCAAATCTGTTTATTAATTTTTACCTGATCTTGCTAACACAGACAAACAAACAAATTAACTCAACCAGAAACATAACTTCCTCTGCGGAAGTGCTTCTGCACTTGCTTACCTGTAACTGCACAAGCAACTCCGCAAGTCCCGCAAGTAAAGCAAAGTCAGAGAGTGATCATTAACTATCATCAGCTTCATTACTAATTAACTGCTTAGTTTACTTATGTTTGATATCATGCTACAATCAAAGATATATGTATGAGTTGTGCCAATGTTGAGAATAAACTTACTGATATACCAATGTTAAAACTGTTGTTGAAGTTTAGATTTGGAATTTCCCTACATAAATACAAACCTACATGTCTTCATCAACAAGAGAACAGTGACTGGAATAGGTCCACAGGAGTCAAAAGGCAAGCATGACACTGGGATTTGAACCTGAGGCTGTGTTCCTGGATCCCTCCGGAAAGCATCTGGGAACTGAGGCCCTGGCCCAGCTCTTCAAGGAC